>BQNB010006109.1:0-15229 GCA_026074375.1 Tanacetum coccineum | reverse complement strand
AGGCATTATATTTTATCAACAGGGTGTAATAGCTTAAAGAAGACGTGTCTTCCCTCCCCTTACCTCACATCCTCATTCTCAAGCGCGCGTCTTCAATGTATTTTGTAGGTGAATCCAAAATGGCCAAGACCGACTTGTAACTTGTGATGTTGGTTGTGGGTGTTTGTGCGCATATTGTAGGGTATATTTGTGTTTAAGAAAGGTATGTTTGGTTGGTGGAGTTGATGGTTTTACTACACTTGTTTGGTGGTGATGTTAGTAGCAGAGTGAAAAGTTGATGTGTTAGTGAGTTGGCGGTGGTAAGGTTGGTCACCATTACACTAAGCCATATTTTCAAAATCTAACTTGCCTTGTGTGAGAGAAGCATGCGTTGAGTTGTGCGCCATGTCACAACCAAGTTTGGATCCTAACCCAGGTTTTAATATTGCCGCTAGAATCAAACTCTTGATGTTTTGAATGCCACAACAAGACTCGTGATGTTAGGTAATTCGACTCTTCAATCGCCGTGACCTTTGCTCTCCATTTAGGATGTAGAGCCCTAAGAAACTTCCTAACATAATTCTTGCTTGAATAACCTTCATCAAGAGCTTTTAGACTAGTAATAATAGTATTAAATCTAGCAAAAGCACTATCTATAGATTCGTCTTTAGAAATGACGAATTGTTCATATTGTTGTACCAAAATGACGATCTTGTTATCTTTGACTTGGCTATTACCTTGATGGGTGATTAACAAAGTTTTTCAAATTTCTTTTTTCCGTATTACACATGAAAATTCTTTCATATTCTTTTCTAGGCAAAGCATTGTAAATAACCATTTTAGCTTCGTTATTTTTCGCAAGCCTCCTTTTAAGTTCATCACTATGTTTTTCAAAATGAATAACCTCAGATAATTTGGTTTTCGGATTTTGTTCAATGGGTTGAAAATCACCATTAGTAATAACATGCCAAAGATCAAGATCTTTTGATTTAACATATGTTTCGAATATATTTTTACAATAAATAAAACTATCACTTTCAAAAAGTGGTGGTCTTTGCGTGGATTGCCCTTCTAGATATTTGTCAGAATTCATAGATCGATTCAAGCTTTAAAATACAGTATATTTTAAAAATCTTGAGTGACCTCGGCTTTTGATACCAATTGTGGAAACTAGAAGGGGGTTGAATAGTTTACCGGTTATGTTTACGTTTTAAAAGTTTACTTCTAAAATTGTTAGATCCGAGTATATGTTCAATCAATCAACAATATGAACCAATCAAGATAACTATCTTATAAGATATAACTTAACAAACAATAAAATAAGAATCACAACAATATAAAGAGATGAGGGAAGGAACAATCAAACCAAGACACAAAAATTTATAGTGGTTTGGCTACAAAGCTCCTCTTCGCCCTACTTATCCCGGGTATCCTACTCGAGATTTCACTATGTCAACAAGCTCCCTTTAGGCAAGAAAAACCGTTTACACGTCGCTTATGTTGTTTTCCGACACTAAGCTAAATGTCAGAGTCCTATTTTAGATAGAACATATACCACTTCACAAGTAGCACACATTCACAAGATCTACACCTATCGGATTTATACCTAATCCAATTTACACAATCGCAAAGTAATTCAGTGGTAGTGATTTGGTTCTTATAAGAAAGAAGGAAAAATTACTAGACTACAACAATTTGTTTCTTGGCGAATACGAAATGTTATTCTTTTGCCTGATAGAAGAGATGAGATGAAGATAAAAGAGATTGGTTCACTTAAAACAGTTCAAACAATGTTAGTTTCAAGAGATTTAGTGAGAGAAAGAAGGTTTAGAGAGAGAAGAATATGTTGGATCCCTTACTGAATAGATCTTGAACCTTTAGCTTGCAAAGGGTTTGCTACTTTAGATAAATCCAAAGCAACAATAATGAAACACTGATTTAACACTATTGATTATGCGAAAACTAATCAACAATGCTAAGAAGAACAATATTAAGTAACACAAGAAAACTTTGTATTATAACTTGAATCTGACTAGGTTACAGATTACAAAGACTATGATTGCTAAGATGATCTATGTTGATCTATATCAACTAACTATGACTAGGGTTCCTTTTATACACCAAGGAACACTAGTGGGCTTTACAAACGCGGTATAGAGATAAGTACTTATACTTTCTTAAGATATCTCTTGTTTCTCTAAATTCTAATAACTTTTGCATAAGGACGACTTAAACTATTACATAACCAATACTAACTTATAATGAACTACCAGTACTAAATATGCATAACTCTTTCTACCAGTACTAACAAGTGTACTGCAGAACTAACTATATAACAAACAGATTAAGTCTTTGTTTAATAATATTTAAAAATCCTCCCCCTAAAACTTGAACTTCCACTTTTAACTTCAAGTTTATTAGTTTTCTTTATCATGAGCTTTTGAGGACTGTATCCAAAACACTCTCTCTTTAATTATTAGCTTTCTTTTTAATGTATGAACTGTTTTGTTGTTGATCTGAAAACAAATCATACCTTGGGCTTTTTAATCTTTAACAACATTCATCCTTCTCTGCATACAGCTCCACAGCAAAATCCAACTAAGTTGTCTTTGTAGTTTTTGGCAAAACTACCAGCATCAACGGATTTGATAGTCTTTTCCATGAGCGTTTGCTCATGGACTTGTCTATGCTTCATTGCTAAGTTAACAGGTGCATTGATAACTTATAGTTTTTAGGCAAACTATCGCAGTCAACGGAGTTGAGATTCATTATTACAGTAGCGTTTGCTCTGGAGTAAGTAGCCAATGCTTTAGTTGCAACACTATGGTGCCTTGTATTACCATACAGTTTTTGGTAAACTGTCAAACCATTAACGAATTTGGAAGTCGGTACCAAAGATCGTTTGCATTGGACTCTAACCAGTTTCTTGTTGTCTGGTAGACATGGTGAACTGATGACCATTTGTTGTGTGGGTGATGATATACCAAAACTTCTAAACAATCCTCTCAAACTCTATTACAGCTTCAAGCTACCCCCACAAACCCATACATTAGCTACTTGAGAATCTCATTATCATCGAATCAGCTTGATTTCTAATTCATCTTCTAAAAAAGTGATAACAAAACTTCATCCGTTGTTCCATCTAGAAGCTTCATCTTTAGCATTACTTGGCAAGCATCTTTTGACAAGGGATATTTTCTATCTGCTAACATATATATAGTAGTATCATCCAATGTTAGGCAATGTATTGCACAAGATAGGATAATACCTTAATTAATCATCTTCTGTTGAGTGGCAAACTCCAGATTTGATACTTATACTGAGGGGTGGATCAAACATGGTCTTGAGTTTCACCTAAAGTACTCTGTCATATTATTATCTTAAGGCCTATTTACTTCACTAACTTCTTTATCACCAATCTGTACAATTCTGTAGATCCATCTCTAGAAATGTCCTTTATGTATGGCTCCAAAACACTTACATATATATTTTTATCGGAAAACCATCTCTTCTTTTTAATATGAATTTTATAAAACCTTTAGACCAGATTGAGGAATGATCTTCCAATCAACAATACTAGGAGGTTTTGTAGCAGTTGGAATAGCATCTATTCCAATCTCAGATTCTGATGAAGCACTTGTGACTTTATCCTTCATGAATGCTTCCCTTTCTTCTTCACTTTCATCATGTGTAGTCTTGTCAATATGTATTCCTTTCCTTGCCTTTTGCTTCCTGATTTTACCTCTCTTCTTTACAGACTTCTCAATTTCTTCTTCCTTAGCAAATCAATGGCTTTGTAATTACTTTCTCTAAGACTGATATAATTTTGTAAACGGTTTTATTTTAAATCGTAAAAGTTTTTACATTTTGTTATCTTTAAAACATCGAGAGGTCGAAAAATATAAATAACGTTTTTAGACATTATTTGTATTATCATACATTATTTTTTTAAAGTACAATTTTTTTTAATTTAAAAGTTTAAAAAGAAATTTAAAATTAATTTTTTTTTAAAATAGCGCACGAAAGTATTGACGAGGGACGTGAGACAGAATTTTTTATTTCCTTAGTAAATGGATTTTAAGATTCCATCACTTTGTATAAGGAATGTTTAATTCCTTAGTACATGGATTTTAAGAAAATTAATACATTCCAATTCTATCAGTTTTTCAACCAAATACGATTTAGAATTTGAATCTTGTTCAAATTCTTAACAATCCTAAAGAAACTTGAATTCAATGGGCTCTTAAAAGACTTGTTAGAATAGTCAAAAGCTATTGAAGGTTTATGCATTGGAGACGCGTCTTCCCTCCCCTTACCTCACATCCTCATTATAAAAGCACCCTCAAGCGCGCGTCTTTAATGTGTTTTGTAAGTGAATCCGAAATGGCCAAGACCGACTTGTAACTTGTGATGGTGGTTGTGGGTGTTTGTGCGCATATTGTAGGGTATATTTGTGTTTAAGAAAGGTATGTTTGGTTGGTGGAGTTGATGGTTTTACTACACTTGTTTGGTGGTGTTTGTTAGTAGTGGATGTTGAAAAGTTGATTGTGTTAGTAGGAGTTGGTTGGTGGTAAGATGGTCACCATCTTTTGTTTTTTTACACTATGCCTGATGCTTTACCCTGACTTTTTTTTTTCAAAATCCAACTTGCCTTATGTGAGAGAAGCATGCATTGAGTTGTGCGCCAGGTCACAACCAAGTTTGGATCCTGACCCAGGTTTTAGTATTGCCGCTGGAATTAAACTCGTGATGTTTTGGATGCCACAACATGACTTTTTTACCCACGGTGATTTTAATACGCGAAGATATTTTGTTATACGACAAAGATAGCTATTGTTGACTGCAATACCATGGTTAATGGATAGTTTTGGTATCAACAACTATTTATATCATAACATTTGTACCAAGGCTTATTATTGTATCAGACATCGTACAAGTTGTTTACGTTAAACAATTTTTATTGTGTATACTTGTACAACTTCTTGGTGGATTATGAGTTCTACATTTTTGAATCCTCTCAGGACAAGGATGGTTGTCCTGTGACTAGACATGGGCAAATAACCAGTTCCTCGAACGAACTGATGGGAAAAAACGGAAACCAAGAAACCGGTCAAACCCGGATTTTGACCAAAATCGGTCTCTAGTGTTGTTTTGGCCAAATCGGCGGTTCGGGGACCGTTTTGGGGTTTTGTGGCTTTAACCGGTTCGTGTGGCCGGTTCATTAAATGGAACAGTTTTGTTTAACCAGTTCTGAACGGTTTGGAGCGGGAAACTTATTTAAAATTCGAATTTTGAATTTCAAACGGGTGAGGACCGGGGAGGAGCATTTTTCTGACTTTTTGGTGTAGTGTTTGTCATTTTGCCATTTTATTTTAGTATAAATAGAGGGGTTGTGTATTGATTCAATCACAACTTTCACAATTCACACAATCATAAGCAAAAAACACTCTTGAAAGCAAAACCTGATTTCTTTTCATCAATGGCAACTCATATCCAGTTCAAATACCACGGGTGTTGTTTCTTAAGTTTATCGACGATTGCTCAAATTTTAAAAAAATCCACACAAAAACCCCAATGTTTGACAACGTAACAACCTTTGCCAAGATGACGGACAATTCAGGTCCGATGGAATTCGAGACGAGGGCCCGAGTTTACTTAGGAGCGCGAGGACCAAATGAAGAAAAAGTACCCTCATCTTTTTGTTAACCCTTCGTCCACGTCTTAAGCTTTAAGGACAAAGCTTCTCTACCCGAGAATTTCTGGTCAATATTTTAAACTTTTCCGACAATTATTTTTGACTTTTTTACGTTACGTTTGAATCTAGCGGTTTACCGGGAAGTAAACCCGCGTAAATCTGAAAAACGTCATCGGACACGTTCCGGCATCGGATATTCATTAGTTTAGATATTATATGAGTTATTTTATCTTTTCTAAGTGTTTCGTAGTTTACGATCACTCCTGATATTTATTTTGAGGCTTTATTGTCTAAATTGTGTTTTTCGCGTTTTTGACCTAACGGAACCTTGAAAACTCAAAAAAATTTCGTGTAAACTTTAATTATCATCCATCTCATATTTTTAAGCCAAAAATTTCGTTCATTTCCCTCCCCCTCCTTATATTAGATGCCTAAACCTAAACCAAATGCACCATGAATCTTGAAATTAAATACAAGAGCATCTTTTAAAATATTCATGCATGTGTGCATGAAAGTGACATATGAGAAAGTTATTCTCATGTACATATCCTTATGGAAGACTTGCACATGTGATCATTTGGACTTATGCACCACCATTTGACTTGGAAATTCAAATTTGAGACATAATATGAACCATGGACCAAAATTTTGAACCACATGGTCCTTGTGGCCATGGTTCGGCCGAACCACACATACACACACTCTTGGTGTGTGTTGGTTGCTTACTTGATCAAGTAGTGACTCAAAACCCTAGCTCTTGGCCTATAAATACCAACACATATCAATACTTAGGGTTCCATTATCATTTTCAAGCCACCAACAAAATTTCTTCTCTCTTTTTCTCTCCTCTTGGCCACGGCACATACACACACACATATACTTTCCATAGTTTTGATTTCTATCAAGATCCAAGCATTCTAAGTTCATTTCTAAGGTTACCTAAGGTGTTTGCAAGTATTGGTTCTTTGATTTAAGAGTTTTATTCAAGATCTACAAATTAGGGTTTGATTATTATTTGGGGTTTTTCAAGATCTAGTGATTTTGGGTATAGATCTTGTGTTGTTGCTTCTTGTTCATCATTCTTGTAAGTATCTTGAATCTTTCTTTGTGGTTTCACTTATGTTCTTCATATATGTTCAAGATCCATGCATCCATATGTTGTGTTTTAAATTTTTGAAGGATATAAAACAAGATTTTATAAATAATGATGTACCATTTATTTCACTAGTTAAATATTATGTTCTTGGTGAGATGAGAGTGGGATGAGAGTTGCAACAATAGAAATGATGGGATTAGGTTAGTTTTAAGTGTGGTTTCGTTGTGGTTTAGTTGTGAATGGAGATTAGGCTAGATTAGGCACTATTGTGAAGTTTGGGTGGATTTTGGTTGCGTTTTCGACAAAAAGTGCTTGCTGTCCCAAATTTGTTTTGAGGTTTTGGTCGACCTAAAAATGTTTTCATTAGGCGTAAAAGTAGTTTTTGAAGAGCTCGTTTCGAATAGATAGTTTTTCATATATCGCACATTAAAATTGGATTTAAAACGACCAAGTTATAGCCAAATGAAACTTGAAACATTTTTCGACAAAACCGGATGAATAGTGTGCTGATGTGAATAGTAAAATGAGTTTTCGGACACTTTCGGACATTTTTGGACTTTCTAAACACTAGCAAAACATATAGTAACACATACCTATTGATTAGTATCATTTAAAGACGCCGTTAGCATATTTTGGGAAAAGCGATAAAGTTACTAAAAATAGTAAGTTTGGTAAGAATTTAGCGGAACGGACTTAGAGTTAAGTGATTAGGCTAGTTAGTGCCGTTTTGAATTATGGAATCTTAACAATATGGGGACGGTATTAACGCTCGAAAATAAAAAACTTTTCTAAAATAGAAACTTTCTAAAAGTAGTAATTTTTGGTTTTTTTAAACGCGATAACTTTAACGAAGGAACTATATGATTTTATTTCGTCATGATTTGATAATCAAAACAAAGCAAACACACATGGATGTCTTTTGGTGATGAACATATTGTGCAATTCTTGGCATACTTTCCGTTTTTTGTTTCCGAGGACGGCGTTATTACTTATAGGGTCACGCGACTGGATTTCTATATCACCTTTTACTTGGTTGATTATCAGTTGCTAATTTTTTGCTAAGGTAATTCATAGCCCTATGTTTTACTACTTTACTTTTACTATTTTATTTTGGGGTGAGAAACATTGCTTGTTTTCAAACTATGGACACAGTTACTTTACGTTTCCTTTTCCTGATTACGTGTTGCCTAAGTAGCGAATAGACCACTAATGCCCGAATTATCATGAACCGTCAATTGCTTAACCGACCGTACTGGTTAAGTAAGCGCGAATGTTGTATTTGATTCTTTTAGGATTAATTATCTTATCCGGGTAAGTTAGCGCTTACTAGATTCGGATGGTCACGACCAAACGGATATATTCCTGTCTGAATTGTCAATAGGTGATCTTGGCCGATAACTTTAGGGTGGAATAATATTTAAACATATTAAAAGCTTCCTTTTAAATTGAGCTTCGGTGTCATGAGCTTAGTGCAACAGTAAATACATTCTTTTATGTGAAGTTGTATCTATTATAACTGTCACGTGCGTACTGTAAACTTGTGGTCCACTTTTAATACTAAATGCAAACCTATGAAATGGAATTAATCAACTTTTTTTGTTGACCGTTTTGCATGATTTTTTTCATGTGAATTAGCTGTGGATGTCTTTGCATTGTATTTGGTGTCGCTATGCTTTTCGGGGCGATTTTCCAAGAATCGATATTATCTCTATTTTAAAACATCGTTGCAAATTTCTAAAACTTTTATTCGCTTCGCTTATTAGCTTTAAACTTATGAATTCTTTAACTATTTTATTTAATGCAACGATGTTGGATTTCAAACGTACCCTTAGAGGTCGTTCTTTGTACTTTGTGTGATGTATATTATGACGTCACCACCCCGACCACGTTGTTCGACTAGGGCCCCGTTTGGGGGTGTGAAAGAGTGGTATCCAGAGTCCAGGGTTATAGAGAACATGTAGTTATTTCTAGGTCTGTCTTTAACCGTATGTGATCCTACGTTGCTTACCTGCTTACATATTCATATATTTCTTTTTAATATAGCGTTTAATATATATAAGTATCTGATTATATATTATATATCATATTGCCATAATTACGTTATTCATCCTTTTGCATATCATATTTCGCATCGTACTTTTTCTTGCTTTGCTTGCGTGGCATAGTTTCATTTAAAGAGGAGGATTTATATAAAACTTGTGCTTATGCAGGTCATAGCTGCTCTTGTTATTTCTATTCGTTCTAATAATCTGAGGAGAGTGTGGTTCTCATGCCCTACGAGTGATTCTCTTTTGGTTCTTTCTTGCTATATCCTGCTTATCACTAAGGTTCTGTTGTTCCAGCTGACCTATAGTTACACCAGAGGTTGGGAAACGTTTCAGTCGTCTCACCTACCAAGGTACTTGATTTAGTGGATTATTCTTTTTCTTCTGATTCTGATCCATCGGAGGATTCTTACCTCCCGTACTGATTTGCCATTGGTTTTCACCCTTTTTGTGTCTTGTTTGACTCAGAGGAGACAGTGTGAGTCCAGAGCTACTGAGCAGAGTCCGTATCGTCATCCTCATAATACTCTTGAACCATTATCAGAGTTTCCCATGCACATGTTGTTGACAACTTCTCGGGAATAGTAGAAGTTTAGCGACTCTGTATGACCCAGAGAGGCTATCCCTTTCGGATCGGTCCTTAGCGCACCCACCTCAATGGGGGGGGGGTTGAGCGTACGTATGTTGTTGACTGCGAGGAAGAGAGTTAGACCCATTCCTGCTCGTATACTTGCATGGAGACGTGTATCTCATCATTTATCAGATCGTCATTCTTCAGCGGACTCATCTTCTTCTAGTGCACCTTCAATATCATTCATGAACGGACATTAACCAACAGACAAACCGATGATGTTTTCATATTTCACCAAGAGTTTTGTTCATCGATTACTTGATAGTACTCCATGAATAGTGAGGCTTTTTAGACGTTGGAGGTCTGCACCATTGTCTACCCCTTACCCACCGACTACATCAGAGTCATCCTTAGGTTCATCTTCTGAGGGGTCATTGGATTCATCTTCACCTTCTTTTAGGCCATCTCGCAAGAGATGTAGGTCCCCTACTGCTTCGGTACCATCACCTACTCATGTTTCGAGGTCGATAGCCCCTACTCCTGTTGATCTTTTACCACCTAGCAAGAGGTTTAGAGATTCGATACTCAAACTAGAGGATAGGGAGAGGAGATATGGAGGTGGGATATGCTGTTGCAGAGGTTGTTGTTGCCGTTGTAGGTCTTTGTGAGGGAGTTGTCGCTCACATGAGGATGGTGTAGGAATGGGTTTTTGATTGTTGCTAGTGATGTTTAGGGAGGATGATGTGGGTTTGAGGCTGAGGCTTGTGAGACAAACAAGAGAGAATGCTGTAGATACCTATTGTGGCAATTAGTGATTATTCTAAGTTTCTAGGAGGTATACCTGATCTGAGGATTACTATTTATGATATTAATTCACTACATGTCAGAGTTCGTTTTGATAGATTATGAGATTGATGGGACCACTCAAAGACAAGTTGGGACTAGTTAGATGGCTAGCTAAGTGGAAAGCGAGCTAGTTGGTTGAGAGGATTGGGAGTTTATGACCGGAGTACCTAAAGATTCGGAGCTATGTGTGGATAGAGTGATGATCGGTATTAACAGTATTCGTTGGCACATGGCACTTTCACAGGAGGAGTTTCGTCAGGTTCGTAGGGATCGTGATGATACTCGGATGAGACTTAGGAGGTTAGAGTCATATTGGTATGTGCTTAATTACACATACTTTTTACCTATAAAAACGAGGCTAAATGACCAAAAGCGGACATAAAATGCCAAATATATGTGTGTTTTGCTACTTGTATTGTGCAGGTAACGGATATTCAAAAAAGGACAAAAAACAAAGCAAACCGTGGAGGCACGGGAATGGAACCGCCAAAGAGCGTGAAAAGTCGAAGTCAAAGACGTGTGCATCTTAAATAGGTCAACACGTACCAAGTTAATGGGACGAGGTCAGACCATTAAGTGTATTTATTAATATATAAGTCAAAATCATTTTTAATATAAATAAGCCAAATCCCTTTCCAATCAAACCTGGCCTAAAATAACAAAGACAATACACACTTAAAACTTTGTTTGCCACAAACCACCCTTTATTACTTGTTTTAACACAGTTAGTCCTTATAGGACTAACACTGATTTGTTCCTTAGGGACTAACAAAGTTAGCCCCTATAACCTTTACCCCTTTACATCTTTAGTCTCTTTCCCTAACCCCGTTACCAAAATTAAACCAATACCCCCAAAACCCTTTTCCCGCCATTGTTACTATTCATTATCTCTGTCACCTCGACCCTTGTACCCTAAAACAAACCCATCACTTTCCCACTTGAACCCCACTTCATAAACCAACAAATACACCTTGGCAATCCTCTATTATCTCATTCGTTGATGAACAAGGATAAAAGATCAAGGGCTGTGATTCAAGAACTTAGAGGATAAGAAAATTGAAGGGCTATGATGAAGCTTTTGAAGCCTCTCTCACAACAAACACAACAAGCACAACAGAAAGCTTGTATTGGGCTATAAATAAAGGGCTTATTCTCATGGTTAAGAGGAGTTTGGAGTAGTAATGTAGTTAAGCTTTTTATTGTATTTCACATCTTTTAAATCGGCTTATTGTAACTTTCTTCAAAAATTGTAAAAGTTTTTAAGTTTAATGAAATTTAAGTTTTTATTGTTAAATTCTGTTTTTATGTTTAAGTAAATTATATGTTTGGAAATGTTCTAAAAGGCTCATATAAGCTCTTGTTTAAGCTGTTTAACTAAAACAAAAGAAACCTTTATATAAGCTTTTAAGAAAATTTCACCAAAAATCACCACAACTTATTTGGAAGAAAAGCCAAACCTGAAAGGGCTTTTAAGACCACACTAACTTTTTTTTAAACAAGCTAGAGCTTGTTGATAAGCTCTAAGAGCCATTTAAGCCCTTGTTTAAGCAAAGGGCCTTGTAAGTTTTCATTTTCCATTTTTAGCTTATTTACTGTTTGCTTATTCTACTGCTTATTTTACTGCTTTTTATTGCTTATTTATGCTTGTTATTAATGTTTATTGCTTATTTATGCTTGATCATAGTTTAAATCTCTTTTGTTCATGTTTTAGTATAAAACTGTCACTTTTAACTTAGTACTGCTTATTTTGATTGCTTATTGTTAAGGGCTTATTAGTAGTTGGAATTTGCTTATTAAGTTTCAACTTTGATAGTTTGCTATATGTCTTTAAAAACCTTAGCTTAAACCAGTTTAAATCAAGCTAAAAATGGATTTTAAAAAGTTAAAGGAGTGTTTGGGTTAAGAGGCAAAATGAGTCAAAAAGGGTACAAAACTGTTTTGGGTCACTAAGCCAACTTTACCAAGCTCTTTTAAGTTCTTTTAATCAGTTTTATAAGTTTTTAAAGTCTAAAATCAAGTTTTAAGGTGTTTTATACAAGTTGTCTAAATCTGTAGTTATATCATTTCTTCAAACTGTTGAAATTTGATTGTTGCTGAAAAGTTATTTTAAGGACTTGGTTATTCTTCTAATTTGACCGTGTATGCAGTAGGAAAAGAGTTGATTAAGAGTAAGCCATTTTGTCATTTTAAAAACCTTTGAAAAAACCAAAAACATAGTGTAATCAGCCATTTTTATGAGTCATTTTCTTGCTTTGTACTTATTTAAACATCTTAATTTTTTCTTTTTCTTATTCTTAGTCGTAGTAGCTTTATCTGTTTTTAGGTTTTAGACTTTAGCTTATTAATTTTGTAGCTTAAAAATTAGCCTAAAAGCACCATCTTAGGCCGTTTTGTTCTCAGCTTTAGCAAAAAGCTAAGTTGAATATCTGAGCTTATGGCTTATTAGATTTGCTTAACTTTTGTTTAGATTTGCTCATTAGGATAGGTTTAAGACACTAGTAGCTTATTTGACCTTAGGTTAAGCTTTTAGAAGATTATTTGCAAATTTGTGTTTAGTACAAAAGCCCTTAAGTTTTTATCTATCTGTCTTAATGCTTTCAATGTTTTTCAGATTATTTAGTTAGCTTAATTCTAGTTATTAGTTCTTATTAGGGGTAGCTTTAGGTTTGTTTCAGCTTATTTGTTTTCTCATTTGCTTATTGAGTCCTCAAATAGCTTAACAGTTTAGGCTTAAAGCATTTTTAGCTTTTATGCAAATCTGTCACCTTTAGAGTGCTTATTCTAGCTTAAAAATAAGTTTTTATAAAAAGCCCTTTCATTAAAGTTGTTTATTTTAGTGGTAAAAAGCTTTTTTAAAAAGAAATTTTCAAAAATAAAAACATTTAGGAGTATAGGGAGGCCCCAGTTTCTAACCCAAGACCTCAACCTTAACTCCCAAACGTTTTTAACACCACACCTCACTACCAACTGCCCTTGGGTCTTTTTCGTTTATAACTCTACACCATTTAATATTTAACACCTTTTTGCCATTTAAAGCTAACAGCCTCTTTTGCTTATTTATAGCTTATTTCAATAAGTTGTTTAAACCATTTTATTTTTCTTAGGTTTAAAATAGTTCAAAGTAATTTTTGTGAATTTTTCAGATTTTTCCAAGTTAGTTTAATATTTTTTATAATATTTTTAGATTAAAATTGTTTTTAATTCATAATAAATTAAATAAAAGTAAAAAAAATATAATTCTTTTTTCTAAAATTATTTTTAATCATTTAGGACATTTAAAAATTAAATTTGCATTTGTAAGGTTAAAATTTGATAATTTAGGTTTTTAAAGCCCGGGTTTTGATTCCCGTTATCGTTTTTAGTTTAAATCCTTAATTGCTTTCGTTTTTAGCTTGCCTTTATTTGTTTTTGCATGTTTTTTGTAGAATTAGAATCCAAATTAAAATTTGATTATTCAAACACGCGATCACAAACTTAAACTCGATTCTCAATTCACGCCTCGTCGGGAAACGACCCGAGAAGGTTTTGGATTTTACTTTGGATAAAAGTAATCTTCTAGAAGCCTTACAAAATACTTAGTCTCTCTTATTATTTGATATTTTGGGAATACTTATTATATATTTACTAATCCATTTTTGGCGCCGATGCCAGGGAGGTTGTGAAACGATTATTGTGTTTACATTTGAACATTAGTGTTTGAAGACCCTTCCCCGTGAAGTTATCGCTTTCATTTATGAATATTTTCAAGTAATCAAAAATTCCAAAAAAAATTTGAAAACCAACAAAATCAACCATTGTGTCACTTGTGAAATCGGCTCACCTTCAGATTACAAACTATAAGAGAGGTATAAGGAGGGTCGATCCTACGAACTTCGACCCGAAAGGAGAAGGTTTTTAAAACGCTTCGCGCTTACCCGCTCCTCCGCTTCTTTGTGAGTTTTCTAGAGAGCTACCATGCACCTTTGATTTATCGGTCCTACAAAAATATTTTTTCTTTTTATTTCTCTTATTTTATTTTTACTCTTCTTCAAAATTCATTGGTGAACCTTCTACGAATCCTACTTCTACGATTCCGAATCGTCGTAATCGTAGACGTTCTAAACAAAGAGTCGAACCGTTTTCTCTTGAAGAAAATCTCATAGTTACGATGGCCCATCAACGTACTATGGCAGAATTACTCCAAGCACCCACCGAGGGTTATGGAGATGCTATTATTATTCCCGCTATTCTCGCGGAGAATTTTGAGCGTAAAAATAGTCTTCAAAATCTTGTAACTTCAAAAAAATTTTACGGATTTGAGAAAGAAGATCCACATGCTCACATTCGTTTGTTTAACAAGATTACTTCCACAATTAAGTATAAAGATGTGCCTAATTCGTCGATTAAGCTTATGCTTTTTCCCTTTTCTATCGAGGGGGCAGCTCGGATTTGGCTCAAAAAAGAACCCCCTCGTTCTATTCTTACATGGGAAGATCTTGTTACCAAGTTTATTAACCAATTCTTTCCGCCTTCAAAAACTACAAATCTCCGGAATGAAATTACGAATTTTCAGCAACGTTTTAATGAATCATTTTGTAAGGCATGTGACCGTTTCAAGGATCTCCTTCATGCATGCCCACATTACGGTTTTACGGAGTTGCATCAACTTGATACCTTCTATAATGCTTTGACCCTAACCGATCAAGATTCTTTGAATGCCGCCACCGGTGGCAATCTTTTGACTAAAACTCCTCGGGATGCTTTGACAATTATTGAAAACAAGTCAAAAGTTCACAATTCATGGAACAAACCGATTGTTTCAAAAGTGAATACAAATGCTTCTTCTTCTTCTACCCCTTATTCTCCTGAGATTGCCGCTCTTGTTGACGCCGTTAAGGCTATGCTTCATCGGAAATCTTCTCCTTCCGCTTCCGTGAAAGCGGTTGAGTAAATTTGTGTTACTTATGATGGACTGCATCCTTACCACCAATGTCTTGCCACCGATGGCAACATTTTTC
>BQNB010006108.1:0-98974 GCA_026074375.1 Tanacetum coccineum | reverse complement strand
ATTCAGGTAGTGGTCCCAGGTGCCAAGATACCATATTGGGGGATGTGAATGCTCAAACTAGGTTTGAGATTACATCTATACAGTCCATTGATCCACCTCTCTCAAGAGGTTACACACTTGGAAGTGGGGAGGACAGTATGAAACTCATTGGAATTGATGGAATTTTGTACACAACTGTCATATAAAAACAGAAAGAGTGTCTTGGTAAGCCAAAAGAAATGAGAGATTTTGTGAGCTTAAAAATAGAAAGAGAGATGTGTGCATAAAAACAGAAAGAGAGTATGTGTGAATCAAATTTGATGATGAAAATTGCTTATTGGAATGAACATTGAATGATTACTGGTGTATTCTTTTAATGCTGCTCAGTTTGAACTTAATGCTGCTAAGCTTAAAGTTAATACTGTTAGGCTTAAATTAGTACTGTCCGTATTGCTTTCTGCTGTTAAGCATATGTTAATGCTGCCAGTTCAAGTTTCTGCTGTTGAGGGTGATTCTATAAATACTTTGATTAAGGGTTTCATTTACTTCTTTATTCGATTTCACTTATTCAAACGCTCTCTAACCATAAACCCTAATTCAATTTTCATCTTTGATCATCGAGTTTATCATCATGACAAGCCCTAAGTTTGCTAAAACATACAATGTGGTCGCGTTCTTGTAAAAACTCGAAGAATGTGATGGGTTTGCAGAGATAATTGATTTCTTGAAGGCAAGTTCTGTTTCATATGCTTTAACAATCAATCCGGTGATCTACACATCTTGCATTGAACAATTTTGGGCAACTTCCAAGTTACAGATAGTTAATGAAGTGCGACAGATACAAGCCCTAGTTGATAAGAAGAGGGTTATTGTTACGGAGTCAAGCATTAGGAGAGATCTTCACTTGAATGATGCAGAAGGTACTGATTGTCTTCCAACTGCTACTATTTTTGAAGAATTGGTACGTATGGGGTATGAAAAGCCTTCTTAAAAGCTTATTTTTTATAAAGCCTTTTTCTCTCCTCGGTGGAAGTATTTCATTCATACTATTACTCAATGCTTAAGTGTTAAATCCACTGCATGGAATGAGTTCAGTAGTTCTATAGCTTCGTTGATCATGTGCTTGGCAACTAATCAGAAGTTCAATCTATCTAAATATATCTTTGATGCAATGGTGAAACACTTGGATGGAAGAGTCAAGTTCTTGTTATATCCACGTTTTCTCTAAGTTTTCATTAATCAACAATTGGGTAATATGTCAACACACAAGAAGATTTTTGTTAATCCCTTTCATACAAAGAAAGTGTTTGCAAATATGAAGAGGGCATAAAAGGATCTCTCTAGGAGAATAACACCTTTATTTGATACCATGATGGTTCAACCTGTTAAAGAAATATGTGAGGATTCAGATAATCCAACTGATTCCACTCCAATACCCATTATTGCTCAACCATATTCATCTTCCCAATCCAAGAAGGATAAACTATCTAAGAAGGTTCAAAGACAGGAGGCAGAGGTTCCTCAAGATGAGGTAGAGCATAAGGAAAGTGTACCAACACTTTCTAGTGATCCATAACCTAGTGGTGAGGATAGCATGAAACTAACATATTTGATGGTTTTATGTACCAAATTGCAATCACAGGTTCTTGATTTACAAAAAGCAAAGGATGCTCAAGCTAAAGAGATTGATGCTTTGAAGAAGAGGATCCAGAGGTTAGAAAGGAGGAAAATATCAAGACCTACAGGTTTGAAAAGACTCAGGAAAGTTGGTATGTCTAGGAGAGTTGAGTCCTCTATAGATCAGGAGAGTTTGGGTGTTCTTGAAGATGCATCCAAACAGGGGAGGAGTATTGAAGATATTGATGCTGATGTTGATGTTTCCTTGGTTGATGAAACTCAAGAAAGACAAGATGATGAATTGATATTCAATACTGGAGTTTTAGATGATGTTGAGATACCTGTGGAAGCTAAGGTTGATCGAAAAGATGAACAGAGTACTAAGAAGCTTGATGATAGTACTGCTGGTGATGATAGTGCTGTTCCTACAACAAATGAGGAAATCACTTTGGCTCAGACACTTATACAGATTAAAGCAGCTAAGCCTAGAGTTGTTACTACTGCTGCTACAACAACAACAACTACAAGACCCAAGGATAAAGGGGTGGTTGTTCAGGAGCCAAGTGAGTTCAGAGTTCCACAAGAGATAAAACCTTCAAGTTCTAAAGATAAAGGAAAAGGTATTATGATTGAACCTGAAGTTCTTTTGAAGAGAAAAGATCAAATTGCTCTTGATGAACAAATTGCAAGAGATATTCAAGCTAAACTGGATGCTGAATTATTAGAAGAGCAAAAGCTGGAAAGGAAACAAGAAGAAGAAGAAGCCAATATAGCATTGATTGAGTCATGGGAAAATACATAAGCTATGATGAAGGCTGATAGATTGCTGGATGAGAGACTCCAATCAAAGGAGATGGAGGAATTGACAGATGAGGAAAAAGCAAAACTGTTTATGGAACTGATGGAGAAAAGAAGAAAGCATTTTGCTGCACTTAGAGCACAAGAAAAGAGAAACAGACCTCCTACCAAAGGACAAAAGAGAACTCATATGTCTACTTATCTTAAGCACATGGGTAGATATACAAACAAACAACTAAAAGGAAAGAGTTTTGATTAAATTCAAAAGTTGTTTGATAAGAAAATGAAGAGAGTAAATACCTTTGTAGCTATGGGTTCTGAGGTACAGGAAAACAAAGAAACGAAGGAAGAATGTAGGGAGGAAACGACTAAAGGTAACAGAAAAAAGATGCTTGGAAGAAAAAGAGCAGTGAAAGAACAGCAGAAAGAATCCTCAAATATACTAAAAGTAGAGGAAGAAAAGGAATCAAAGGAAGTTGAAGAAGATGATGAAGTTGAGCTAAAGAAGCTTTTGGTAATTAAAAAGGATGAAGATATAGCAATTGATGCTATACCACTTGCTACCAAATTGCTAGTGATTATTAAGTATAAACTTCATAAATAGGGGATGTTAGTACACTATGAATTGATAAGAGCAAATTGAAATTCTAAAAGATACTCTTCAATGATAAGGATGCTACAAGGAATAGATAGAGAAGACTTGGAAGCTCTTTGGAGGATAGTGAAGGGAAAGTATGGTGATACAAGGCCTGAAGATGAATTTGAAAGAGTATTGTATAGAGATTTGAGAGTTATGTTTGAACCAGACATACAAAGTGACATATGGAGAATGTTGCAAGGATACAGGGTGACTACTTGGAAGTTGATTGATTCATCTGGAGTTCACTTTGTAAGATTTGATAATCTTCACATTTTTATGTTGGTTGAAAGAAGATACCCCCTTACACCAATTACCATCACCAATATGCTCAACAAGAAACTTTAAACTGATCATCAAAATGAGATGTGTTATCAACTGCTGAAGCTTATGGTAAAGTAGCGAAAAGGAAAATGAAAGGTTTGAATGCATCTTCCTGAAGTGTGATGAAGACTTTTAAAGAAGAAACTTGAAGATTCAGAAGATGAACATCAAGTTTAGGGGAGGATTGTTGGGTCTTAAAAGACTTCATGGATTCTTAGAAGTTACTGCTGCTCAGGTACATAATGGAAATTATGCTAAGTGGTTAGTACTGGTAGTATAATGTTACCACTGCTAGTTGCTACTGTTAGTATAATTTAGTACTGATAGCGTAAAGTTACTGCTGTTAGTTGGAGTTAAGACTGCTCAGTGTTGAAGACTAAAAAATAAGCTAAGTAGTTAGTACTGTTAGTACTAATATTACTACTGCTTATGTTTATTAGTGTTGCTGGTGGAAAGATTACGAATGTTTGAAGACTTTCTACTGTCAAGAGGATAAAGACGCGTTAAAGAGATAAAGATTGTCTGGAGAACAAGAATACATGTGAAGATAAGTGTTGAGATATTTTTGTACAAGATATACATGTATTTATTTAGAAGATTACGTTTATGTTTAGAAAAGATTGAGATATCTTAGGAATATATTGTAAGCCGACTAGGACTCCTTGGTCTATAAAATGAGGCTCTAGGGCATTAGTTGAATATATCTCAATAACATATCTTCACAAATACACATATACAGATCCAGAGATTAAGAGTCCTATAAGCTTCAAGGTTGTAACCCTAGTACTAAGATAGAGTACTCGTATTATTATCATTAATAATATTGGAGCGTTTTATTACATCGTGTGTTCATTCATATTCACTGTTTCATTGATATATCTTCTAGATATTAAAGAGTAGATTCCACATACTCTTTACAAGGTAAGGAATCGATCTAGGTTTGGGATCAACACATCATCTGTCGAAGCTCGGATTTCTTTAATCAAATTGGAGTTTTCTTCGTGTCTCTTTGCTGATTCACTCCTAAACTTGCCCAAGGTATCTTCTATAGATTGCCTTCGTTCTTGGTACGAAGGATTCGCATTGTTCCTATGATAGAATCCTGGAGCTGCTGCTCTATATCCCCCTCCTTGAAAAGGTCCACCAAATTACGTGTAGTAAGCTTCTTTTAGGGTTTTTCCTTCTTCTTTGAGTGGGCAATCTTTGGTGTAATGTGGTCCTTTGCATTGTTCGCATCTAAGTTGAGCAGCATAGACTTTTTCATTTACTTTCTTGATCTCCTTTCCTAGATTATTGAGTTGTGCTTGTATAGCTGCCAATCCATCATAAGTTTTAGTACTTCTTGACCTAGATGTTCCATTGTGCCATTTCTGAGAGTATTCAGCCATTTCTTAGATGGCTACCTTTGCATCAGCAGCATGCTTTGATGGTATTGCACCTCTTGAGTCAAGAATTTGTCGAGTAGGAATTCCCAATCCATTATAGAACAAAATTACCTCTTGCATATCCGTTAAATAGTTTTAAGGATACTTCATCAAGAGTTCTATAAATCGCTCTCATGCTTGGTAAAGGTTTTCATCAGGTTTTTGCTAAAAGTTGTTGATTTCCTCCATTTTCTTTGCAGTTCGAGTAGGTGGGCAGTATTTGTTCAAAAATTTTGTTTTAAGACCATACCAAGTTGTAATTGAACCAGTTGGTTCGTTTCTTAGCCAACGGATTGCGGCTCCAGTCAAGGACATAAGGAATGCTCTGAGCATCACTTAGTCTATAGTAATATTTGAAATATGGAATAGATCGACGATCTCAAGAACTTTCTCAATGTGTTCCTTCGCATCTTAATGATCCGAACCGCTAAAGGTGTTAGTCCGTAGTTCCTTGAGAAATTGGCCCTTTAGTTCAAAGTTATCCTTGTCTTTAATTTTGGGCCTAGCAACCCCCGATCCATAGTCAGCTCGAGTCTTGCTCATGTAATGCTCCATAGTTTTCGCCATAGTTTCCGCAACTTCTTCCTCTGAGTATTCTTGGTCAGAAAGTAAATTGAAATCAGGCGATCTCAATTTGTCAAGACTTAGTGTCTTGAAGTGTCTCCTAGATGATTAAAATTCTCGTTCAGGTTCTTTGTAAGGTGTGAATAGTTCATTCGTTGAACTCCTTGTCATGCACTACCTGAATCAAAGGATAGGCTCTTTTAGTATAGAAAAAACTTTAGCACAAAAATTAAATATGAAAACTAAGGTTCTGATTCTGTTCCGGATGATCGATATGCCATATTCAATAGAAGTGAATACGCCATATTAATTAGTTGAATGAATACGCTGTATTGGACAGAAAGTTGGATACGCTGTATCCGATGGAAGTGGATACGCCGTATCGAGTTATCGACCAGTACAGTGTATTAGCAAAACAATTGAATTAAACACACAAATATACAAGAAAACAATTAAACTAACAAATATACATAATATACAAGAATATACACTAATCTAATTAACACTACTCCTAAGGGTTAGATCTAATGTTAAAAACCAAAATATAAAATAAAAATCAAGATTAATTTTCACTCCCCGGCAACGGCGCCAAAAACTTGATGTGTCGTTGTGTGGTGTATATTTTTATGATTCAAGTTTTAATTTATATTTTGCTGACTTAACCAAAAACAACACTTTAACGGGCAATGTACCCGATCGGTGGTAGTTTCGTGGTAAGTAAGGTGTCGAACACTTGAAGCGAGGTTAAATCTCTTAATTTATTTATATTTTGGTTATCTAATCTAGGTTAATTCTAATCTAAGTCAAACCTATGCTAATCCTAAGTTAGTTCTAATCCTAATTCTATCAGGTAAAAGGGGGTTTTTAGCCTGAGAGACTGGCACGGGTTTGGTTGGTGACTACAATCAATTCAAGACACTTTAACCTACGCGAGAAAATTAACAGAAGATAAAAGAGCGGTCAAGCCTTATAATAGAAAACTATATTAGCCATCATTAATCCGATTAGAAGTTGGTTTGTTTATTCAGTGCAATGATTACTTATCTCGAAGAGGCATATCGTTCTTAGACTTAGGCGGGACTTCATCCTAAGACCTAGACACATTAATTCTGTCACAATTAAAGCATCCACATAAAGCATCCTTATTTGCTGATTATAATCTATCTTAGGGATTAAAGCAATGGTGATCTTGTTAAACCCTAGCTCATAGAGACTTTACCCACTTACTGCTTAATGGCAATTTATACACTAGTAGTCCACTTGTCCAACTATCCAATGGAATCAGAACATTATTTGTTGAATTATCTAGATTCACCTACTAGTCAACATGTTCAATAAACCAAAGGCAATTTTCGTTAACTAGTTAAGCCAGAAGCGTATCCTTAGCACGATTTTAGAAGACAATACTTGTGATCCTATGATTCTAGATGTATAAATCAATATATGGAGAGCTATCACGACATCTATATTACTTGGTCTGTATCACTAGATCCAGTTGAATGATAGGTCGCATACAAAAGCACGTAAACAAGTATAAATTGATAAACATAAACAAGCATACAACGATAAATTAAGAAATCGAGATATAAACAAAACCAAACATTCAGATCTTTATAATAATGGCTAATACCCAAAGGTATTAGCCTTCAAACATCATAATTAATACAAGAGTAATTGTTTTAGCCAAGGTAAACTAATTGATTTAACGAATGATTCCAAAAACTGAACGATTACAGAAGTATAAGAAATTACACGTTGTCTTTTATGGATTGAAATGCGTTGCAAGACCTCTTCTGCTCTTTTTCTCCTCTGAAAATCGAATTTTGTAGTTTAGGTATCGAGAATATGATTTAGCACACTTAAAACTTGTTTTTGAGTTTTCTATTTATACTGTTTTGAAGTCGGTTCGATACGGCATATCTAAAGGGTTGGATACGGCGTATTAGAGTTTCTTGGAGTAGGGACCACGTTTGATATCTTCCATAATCTTCACATACTCTATTTCCAATACGGCGTATTGGTCTTCTCTGGATACGACATATTGATCAAGTTTCCTTTGTGGTATTTTGTGAGTGCAGGCACGGATACGCCATATCTTCCTTGATGGATACGACGTATTGGTAGTTAGAATCATTAATCTTCAAAATATCTTCATTTAAGCTTCAGAATGCGCGCCTTTTGCTAATATTTACCAAGTACTTCGTAATTACTGCATTTCTCATATATAAACGATTAAGTAACAATT
Source organism: Tanacetum coccineum (assembly GCA_026074375.1). Classification (NCBI taxonomy): domain Eukaryota; kingdom Viridiplantae; phylum Streptophyta; class Magnoliopsida; order Asterales; family Asteraceae; genus Tanacetum; species Tanacetum coccineum. Next base: position 91,386 of record BQNB010006108.1, on the reverse strand, counting down.
CTTTGCAATAATTATACAAAATGGGTTAATTACATGGGATAAATGATGCTATAAAATAGACGTTATTTGATATCATCAATTATCGTCAAAGTCATTACAAGCATTGATTTCAATCAAAATTCTTGCATAGCTGCTCCGCCCCCATGATTCCAAACGCATGAAGTTAGTATATGAGTCTAACATCATAGAGTACCTAATTTAGTGGCAACCAAGCTTAAACCATCCGATGTGTATGCAACAAACAAGTCATCATGAAATTTCACCCAAACATGAACACATACCAATTCTTCTTTAAAGAGGCTCACTAACGGCGATCATTTGTTGAGAAAAATAGGGATTCCACGTATCATCCAAGGACCACCTCAAAGCACCGAATCAACACCCTCTATAGATGAAAACTTAAAAAAAACCTTTCACCATGGTTACTTTCTTTAGCCCATACTTTTCTGAGTTGTTACGCACAAAGCATTCCACAATGGGAGATGCAAGCCTTTTACCGATAAAGTAACCGTAAAGCGAATTCTTCATTCTATCATTTACCTCATGAACTGAAGTCAAAGGTAACCAAACGTCATAGTCAGCATAATTTGGCAAATTAGCTTTAAGTTTCCGAAAATTAGCCTTAGTCAAAGACGCAGGGTTGAGCTTATAAGTGTAAGATGAGGGACATTCGTTCATAACAACTTTATTACCAACCTGTTCACTTCCATTCTTATTGGGGGACGTAGGTACCGCACTACCTATGTTAACATACAAAATCGGCCCTGTATTTAACACTTTAGGAGTACCAAAAAGAACTGGAGTAGTAGAAATGCTAGATGAAGGCATCTCACAGTTCACTATCTCATTACCTGGTGACTTACCTAAATTATTCAATGTATTCATGTCAGATGTGCCCGAATTAGGGTTCACATCACCATGGACCATATCAGGATAATCAACAACAGAATCACGCTTCTCCTTAACCCCATTACCACTCCCTCTCCCTTTAGTAGTCAAGAATCCCTTTTCCATTTAAACCATGCAGCTCAATCATAGCTTAAGCCAAGTAAACCAATTCCGACCACCATAGCTGATGATAGGCGAGTCCCACATCGATTCCACAACCAACACAACCAGTAATAAGAAACCCTAAATTAATAAGGTTTATGCAATTTAGCCTCGTCGCTTCAAAGAAAGAAAAACGATTATAAACCTAAAAAATGACCCATGAATCGATTATAAAGCAGATAAAACGTATATGAATCCTCAAAAACTGATTCTAACCCTAAATCTGATTCTAACCCTAAATCGATCAAAAGTAACCAACAAGGATTAACTCGTGGTAAACTGTAAGATTAAAAGAGTATTAAAGAAAGAAACAATCAATTCAAATGATAAAACCAAGATCAGGTATGGAGGTTCGATTGGTCCGGTTAGGGGTTTCTCCAAAATCGCCTGCTAGAGATAGGTTTTTTTATAACTTATCACTTTTCATGTTTTTCTAATACATGTTTAAATTTAACAAGTACCCTTTTATGCTTTATATCTTCTATACTTTATTATTTTATTTTTAAAACCACAATATATTTGTCGTTGTTGTTAGTTATAAATATTTTTATCAAAGTATATTAAGTTAATGTATATGCATATGATTATAACTATCAAATGAAAACACAAGTTATTGTGATATGCAAATGAATATCCGCACGAGCTCGTACATACTACGATCAAAAAAAAAAAAAAACATCTTGTTTCTGAGTTTTAGGTATGGATATTAAGAAAATTATATATTTTAATATCACTGTTCAATAAAGACTCATGTTATTCATCTTCATAAGCTTAACTCGTGCGTACATGGGTTTAAAAATTAAATACCTTCGAATTAGGTTTGTATTTGGTTTGATAATTTTGAATAAAACTTTTGTTTTGTTTGTCAAATTTGTTTTTTGTATCTTTCTTTGAATTACCAACAATGAGATAAACCGGCCCCCTAATTAATTAACAAATTAATACTTCATATTCATTAAACATCCTAAGAATTGTTATCCTAATGCCCTATTTTTAATAAACTATATTTTAGAGTTTCCCTAATACCATAGCTTTCTCACCAAGAAATACAATAAAAGGAAACTAACTTAATTATTAATAATATAAAAAACTTAGAATAAGAGGGGTCGTATCGAGTAATTTTGGTGATCCCGTTGTTCTTCTTGTGCAAGCAACAATTCTTTGTTTCATGCTGACATAATAGTCCAAATATGCCATATGAACATCTTATGGTGTTCTGCCTTATTCTGCTTATTTTTCTTTCACTCGGATCCAAAACTTTGATCAATAGGCGCAATATATTAAACCACAAATTAGAGAAATCACATTATAACAACTAATCCATACTCGAGTTCTTGATGTGAAATATCTATGTTCTCTTACATATCACGATCTTGTGAGTAAAAAGAATAAATAGGAACTTATGTGAATATTAATTACCTGCATAATTTCATTATTTCGGCTTTGTGAGAACGCGAATGTTTTCTAACAAAATAATTACGGGTTCAAGTTAAAATAGAAATGGATACAGAATATATATTTATAGACTAACATGATTTGTTTTTTTCTTCTTCTAAAATAAGGTATTTACAAAGAAGAAACAGAAACATCTATATTCTATTTAACTTAAAATAAGTGTCCACTTTACAAGGTTTGTTTTTTCAAGATGATTGCTCTTTTCAGATTTCAACCAATCAAAACATCATTAATACTCTAAAGGAAAACACTTATTTCGAAGCTTAATTGCAAAATATATCTCTAAGAAAACCGATTAATCTAATAGGAGAGGTCTATTTGAATATTAATTCTCCTGATTGGCTAATGAAAGTCAAAACTGAAACATAAGGTTAGTTTTTATAAATTAAACAAATTACGCATAGCGTTTGAAGCTCCTTTTTAATACTTTTGAACTTACATGTAAAATAACGATATATTCTGATTGGTTAATAGAGTTTACAATCAAGTCTATAACTTTTAATAACGACATCGGATCGGCTTGTAGTAAAATCTTTCATATTTTCCTACTAATGATAATATCACGCGCATACACAAGTGTTTTACATTTGTTTTTCACTATGATATTATCGATTATTATTTATCATCATCTCCTTTGAAACTTCTATTATTGAGTAGTTTTCTAACTGTATTATTTTTATATCATAGCAACTCGTGCTTTCATTATATTTATAATTCCTATCAATAATAATTTTAGCCGTGTTAGTTTTTTTAACCCGATGCATACTTTTCTACAAAGGTATGTATATCATTGAATGCTATATATAGTTCTAATACCCGTGTACTCATGAATTTTACACAAATTGTTTATTATATACTAATATAGATTAATACTCATGCATTGGCTTTAATATTTATTTTTACCAAAATTCTAACTCAAAGATACCAAATTTTAATTCAAAAAGTATCCAATTCTAATTCGAAATGAACAAAGAAAAGTAATGTCATTGACCTCTATTTATAGACAAATGATGACCTAAAAACAACCAAATTCTAAACCGAATCAAATTAGGAAACATACCAATAAACTAGTATCTATCAAATTCAAAATTTACGAAACAACCCCTAGAGTTAAGGTCAATTTCTAATAATATCTATCGTGACTTGATCTCCTCCACATGTTCATAACCAAATTCATAATTTCCATTCCCAAACGCTAGATACACTAGCATAATTCAAAACGAACGATCCATTCCCAAAAGCAATATGAAATAAAATCGATCTAAATCAAATGTTGATGACTACAAAACGAACAATCAAACGTTAACTGACTAATTCAAACAGAGTCAACCAAACAAACAAATCGGCTCAAACGGTCTTTGACAAAGACAATAAAATTCGAGCAACAAACTTCAAAAGCTCGACAAACGAATATTCAAATTTTCCGAACTGACAAATTCCAAACGACCTAATAATAATCAAGTCTTCAAAGACTAAATGGATCTTCAAATGTCAAATACTAAATTAAAATTCTAATGACTCACTTATTTGATAAGTTTTATAGTCTAAGTTCAAACTTATTATCCGTGTCAAACAAATATAAGTTAATAAATAACTTGACAAACAAGCTCTAATAACCCCAAATAGATAGGAATAATAATTCTAATGACCCACTTATATAATAAGTATTAGGGTATAAATTCAAATACAAATACCCAAATAACCTAATTGCATGTCAGTCTTTAAACAAACGATCAAATCAAAATCCTAACGAATCCATAAAAATCCAAAGGAGCCAATGCTAACAAATTAATAGTTTCATGATCTAATATTGTTCCAATACTATAATCGACAAATATCTTCGAACCTAAAAACAAATCTAAAAATTCAGCTACAAATCCAAACGATTCTGGTATCGTAAAATTACCAAAAACCAAAAGCTCAAACCGCAAAGAAATAACAAACGTGAAAACCCATAGTCAAAAAATTCTATGCAAAGCCCATTTTAAACAATAGCCTAAGATTTAATGAAAATCAATAACGAAACAACTATAGCTATAATTCTTAGAAATCGAACAAACAAAAATCTTACTTTTCATATACCAAATTTAAAACAAACCTTCAAACGACAATTCCAAGCAAACATACGAAATCTTTTTTTTCTATATCTTCAATGCTGAACGAACCTAGCTCTGATACTACTTGTTGAGTAATTCAAAAAACAATACAAAAAACAAATTCGACAAACAAAGCGGAAGCTTTATTCAAAATTATCAAAGCAAATACAAACCAAATTACACTACTACACAAATGGACATAGTGCCCCCTTAATAGAGCTCAGTTTTGTGAAAAATGGGCTCTAAAGGGATTCCTCGCTTTTTAAAAGGGTATAGAGCCATCTTCTCTCACAGAGAATCGGGCTTTATGTGTAAAACTTATAGAGTCGTGTTTCTTACTCTGAAATCAGGATCTATTCTTCCCATAAAGCTATGGTTTATTTTACAACATCGGGCTTTATGTCTAAAACCTTTAGAGTCGTGTTACCTTTTAAAAAACCGGGCTCTATTACCACCTCAAACGGCTAATGCCCAAATTGACTCCACCAACGGCTGCCAATCAACCAAGAGGTCATTTATTGCCATTTTTGCCTCTTTTTTTTCAAAAACTTGCATATTTATTAACCTTCATTCCTTTTTTTCTTTAAACCTTGATACCCTTTTTTTCAAAATCTTATTAATTGTTTTCACAAGCTTAAAATGATCTTATTTGTTTAGTTTCAAGTGACAGTTAAAGGTATTTAACATTATTTATATTTACTTATTGTCATATACACTTATTCTTTTCTTACCTCTACACGTATATGAATTACGACTAATTATAAATATGTGTAAATATATGAATCTTTGTTTTGTTAACTTATAACTTCTGTATATTTGTAGGACCGTTTCCGAAAATCATTTGTCATACGAAACATGCTACTAGCTTGATAAACCCATGCAAGTAAGGTGTCTTTCTATGTTTTTTAACCACTAAAAACGTTGTTGTGACATTCATTCTTACAAATAAAGTATACATTATTTCCTCTTAGTAAAATACTGACTCGAGATTAATCTAATAGAGATTAATTTTGGATCACACCCTGATTAAAGATTGATGCTGACCCTTTTAAAAAACATATATATAAATAAATATATAATTATATATAATAAGGATAGTCAAAAACCTCAATGTAGTAAACCGGAAGTATGATTCCCGGGTCGTTATCCCCAACGAGGAATGCAATTGAAAGTCGAGAGTCGTTTTGATAATTGATACTTGAATGGAACAAGATTTAGATTGGTTTTCTAAAACTATGGGAAAATTAAGGCAATTTAAACTAAAAACAATTAAGGCAAAACTATTTTAAACTTAAAAACGCAAAACGGGGATCCTAAAAACGCGACTAATTATCAACTAAGACAAATATTAACCCTAAAAATGCAAATTTGATTTCTAAACCTCTAAAATGACAAAAGAAAATTTTCTAAAAAGGAATTAATTTTTTTTGACTTTTTAATAATTTTTTATGAATTAAAATCCTATTTAATCAATTAAAAATCCTAGAAAATAGCAAATTAATTCCTAAAAATTCCAAAAAAAGATTTTCTACTTTAGAAAAGTCTAAAATGTGATAAAAACCCAGAAAAATATTTTTCACTACTTTTTATAATTAAAAACTATTTCCTAGAATTAATTTAAAAAGCTAAAAATGAAATTTAAAATCTAAAAATGATGAAAAAGATTTTAAACTTTGTAAACCTAAAACTATTTATTCTAAATCTAAAAACTATTTTTTTTGTATTTTTTGGATTAATTAAACTATTTTTAAATGATTTTCTAAAATTTTAAACTTCGAAAAATAAAGAAAAATAACAAATTAAGTTGGAAAAATCTAAAAAATTGCAGGAAAGTCCTAAAAGTTGTAAAGTTCCTAGGAAAAATAAGCTGGTTAAGCCAGCTTATCGAATAAGCTAAGAAAAAGCCAAAATAAGCTGCGAATAGCTTATAAGTAAAAGAGCTCAAAACATGTATAAATATATAGATAATGCAAAGATAAACGGAAAAGACACAAGGGCGCTAGTGGTAGTGAGTGTGTTGTGTAAAAACGTTTGGTGAGTAGGGTAGAGGTCCCGGGTTCGAGCCCTGCTCACCTGGGGCTTCCCCTAATCCCAAACGATTTTGTTTTTGCCATTTTTTACAACTTTTTAGAAAAATTAAAAATAAGCAACTTTTACAAAACCACCTTTTTTATAAACCAAAAGTAAGCACTAAATTAAGCTGAATAAGGTGACAGAATAAGCTATATTATACTAAGTGACTAATTACTAACTGTTAAGCTATTTGGGCACAAAATAAGCTAAGAAAACTCAAAATAAGCTAAGACAAATGAAAGGCTATATCTAAAAAGCATTTTTGAACAAAGATAAGCAACTAGAATAAGCTAGAATGACAGAATACTTAAAAAGCTATTAAACTTAAGATTTTTAAACAAAAATGCAAATAAGCTTAAATAAGCTCTAAACTGAAGGAAATAAGCTAAAATGACTTTAAACTAACCTAATAAGCTATACTAAATCTAAATTAAGCAAATGCAATAAGCAAATAAGCAAAAAATAAGCGAATGAGCTTTTTGGCCAAACTGTTAAGCAAACAGCCTAAGGGGGACTTTTCTAGCTTATTTTTAAGCTAGAAAAAGGATCCTTATGGCTTGGCAACTTATATCACTAAAAAACATGGCCAAAAAGCTACAATAAGCAACAAAGAAAAAGCAGTTTGAAATTCAGATAAGCACTTAAAAATCTTAATGAAAAAGCTGTTTCACACAGATTTAATACTTAGAAAATTTTTGCAATCTTCACAAAACCAACTTTTGAGCTTAAAAATAAGCACTTAAACAGATCCTTATGAACTTATAACCTACAAACAGATTAAGATTTGACCTCAAAGAGCTTATATCATCAATCAAAAAGCATTTTGAAATAAAGCATAAACCACAAAAAGCAAATGAAAAAGCAATTTCTCAAAATTTTTTGAATACTTAGCAAATTTTGACAGACTTGGGAAAAATGCAAACTAACAATGTAGACCTATTTAACTTGATTCCAAACTTGTTTTAACACATGCATGAACACAAAAACATCACAAAATCTCAATAAGCAAAATCACAATCAAATAAGCAAATAAAACAGATTATGCAATACTAAGCAACTTTAAGACAGATTTTTAAGAAAACTTTAAACAAATGATATCTAAACTATAAGCAGCTATAAATAAGCAATCAACAACATAAATAAGCATAAATAAATAGATAATAGCAAATAATAAGCATAAATAAGCACTAATAAGCAATGCTATAGTAAAAACTTAAAAATGAAAGAAAATGGAACTTACAAAGGCCCTTGCTCAAAACAGGTCAATCAAGCTTATAAATAAGCTAATCTACAAATTCTAGCTTGTCAAAAGACAAGCTAGTATTGTCCATAAGCCCATCTAAATTTGACTTATCATCCAAATAAGCTGTGGTGTTTTTGGTGTGATTTCTTTTTGTGAATTTTCTTAAGTTCTTTATAGTTAAATTAAAACAGGTTGCTTATATGTTTTTATAAGAGCTTAAAACAGCTTATGAAAGGATTTTGAATACTTTAAAACACAAATTTAAGAACAACAAATTTTAAGCTAAAACTAAAATTTCATTAATTCATAAAAAGAAACATTACAATATTTAAAAGATTACACTAAAATAAGCTGAAAATTAACTAGGTGAAAAAAAACTAAGTAAAAACTCTAACTGCCACAAGGGCTTACAAATGAGCTCTATTTATACTAAGCAAATGAAGGTTCTATGTCTTGTGCTTTCTTTGTGAGAGCTCCTGCGGGTGTGTTTGTTTTGTGAGAGGGATCCAAAGACTCATCATAGCCATTGAAATTAAGTAGTGCCTAAGTCACTTGATCTTAGCCCTTCATTTTTGTCATGTTCCTTGGACGAATGGAAATGCTAAGGATTGCCAAGGTGTCATGTGGTGGGATAAGGTGTGTAAAGGTGTGGGTAGACAAAGGGGAGAAGAAAGGGGAATAGTGTTTGTCTGTCATTTTGGCGGGTAGTGGAGAAGATGAACAGTGGTTTGATTTGCAGGGGAGATGTTTGGTGGTTGGGCAAAACAAGCCCCTCAAGATGTATATTAGCATTGCATCCATCGTCCTTGTATTTTGAAATTTTGGTCCTTGAGGTTTTATAAAGGTTTGCACCGTTAGTCCTGAGTAAGGGTTAAAAGGGGATTGTGGTTAACGGGAGTTATAAGGGGGTTGGTTTGGGCTCATTGTTGGGCCGGTATGTATAAAAGGAAAAGACTTGGGCTTTTTGGTTTTTATAAGGATTTTATATAAGTGGGCTGACCCGGGCCCACTAGGTGGGTACGGGTGGGCCCACTTTTGACAAGTTATGTTTTCGAGTTTGGTTTTCGATGCTTTTTCCAATGCCACTTCTCGGGGTTGACTTTGACTTTGAATTTTTTATTGACTTTGACTTTGTCTTTTTGACTTCTCATGGTCTTTCCGTTCTCGTGCTCGGTTTTGTCGTTTTGGCTTCGATTTTGTCCTTTTCTTAGATATCCGTTACCTGCATAATACAAATGCAAAACATACAAATACAATGTATTTTTGGTACGTTTTTAGTCATTTAAGTCCGTTTTTAGTGGTCAAAGGTATGTGTAATTAAACACATACCACCCCCAATTTAGGATTCCCTTTTAAATATATTCCCTCTTAAGATGTGAATGTTGTTAATATATTGAGTATTTATATAAAAATCAACATGACTACTCTTATTCTTACAAGTTTGTGCTTTATGAACATATTTAATGTACTAGATAGATCAAGATTCTAGATGGATTGAAGTAGATAGATGTACAAGATAGATCAAAATTCAGAGGAATATTTGACTAGGCTTTCTGAATTTTTTAGAGTTGCCAAGGATGATCAAAAAAAGAAAGGAAACTTAAGAATATCTTATCCGTTTAAAGATTGTAACCATATACTTACGTACATCAACTCTAATGAAATAATAAGGCACCTGATATCAACTGGGTTTGTGGAACGATATACTTGTTGGTCATGACATGGTGAATTATTACTCGAGCATGACACAGTTGATTTTGATCATAGCGAGGATGACGATGGTGATTCATACGATAATGGTCATGATAACTTAGATGACATGTTACATGGTTTGGAGGGTGATATAGATGAAGATAATCATGCCAAATTTCAAGAATAGTTTGTCGATGCTGAAAAACCGTTATATGTCGGGTGTAAAAAATTTACCAAACTAAGTGCGGTGTCGAGATTGTTAGACGTAAAGGCAGCTAACGGTTTAGTGATAAAGGTTTTAAAGATATTTTAGAGGTTGTGCATGAATTGCTCCTCAAAGATAGTGGTATCTAGTGATGTGCTTTGTCGTGTGTAGGTAATTTATTATTCATGTTCTACTATTTATATTTTTCCGAATTTACCTATTAACAAAAACTAACGAGCAGTGTACCCGATCAGTTGTAGGTTCGTTAGTAAGTAGGGTGTCGATCGCTAAGAGCGATTGTTACACCTTAAATCTATCAGTATTTTAGTTATCTAAGTCAATGTTTTAAAAATCGCGCCTAAGGCGCACCTAGTCCCTAAGTTGCTCGAGGCTCTAGCCTTTAGGATTTTTTAGATCGAGGCTCACGACATACATAAATCCCACAAAAATCGCAGCACCTTGGGATGTTGCGCCTTGGGACTAATCGTGCCTAGAAGATGTAACAGAATTTAGGTCTTTTTGTCCAAATATTAAGACACCATCACATGGGCCTTATATCTAATCTAATAAGTAATAATCCTAATTTAGAAAATTAAATAAAACACACAATACAATGACATAAGCCGCCTCCATTTTTCTTTATATTCATCCATTTCTTCAAGAGTTCAAGTAAGTCTAGATTCTTTTCATTCTACTTATCTTTTTCAATTTGACACATATGTAAACTCTTTTTAATTTGACACATATGAATTTGATCACAATGAGGAGGGATACACGTTTGAAGATGATGATGACGATAGGGAATTTGACAATTTAGATTAAAATCTCTTATTTTGTTTCATTAAGTAGTTTCTTTATGAAATATTATCATGACAATGTGACATTATGCCTTGAATATTGATACGTTGCTTCACGTGCTTGCTTAATTTTTTGGGTTTAAATGCGAGCTTTGTTAGATTTATTAACTATTCAGTATCTCAAATGTTATTTTGTGTTATTCAATCTCCATAAAATTGTCACATGTGATATAAAAAAACTTAATGTATTTAGTGCGCCTCATATTTATGAATCTCGCGCTTTGGTTTGCGCCTTGCCTCAAGGCTCTTTTATCCCCTTTGTGTCTTACTGCACCTTTAGCCTTTCAAAACATTGATCTAAGTTAGTCCTAATTAATCATATGTTAAATCTAAGTTAAACCTAAACTAACTCAAAAAGGGGGTTTTCATCCTGAGAGACTGGCATGAGTTTTGGTTTACCTAAACTAAGATGAGGGCGATTAACACACACAAGCTGATAGACTGAAAATAAAGAAGCGGTCAAGCCTAATGTAAAGAAAATGTACTAACCATATTTAATCTAATAAAATGCAGGTTTAGTTTATAAGTGCAATGATTGTCTTATCTCGTTGGTCACATATCATTCCTAGGTTTAGCGGGTACTTCTTCCTAAACCCTAGATGCGCCAATTCTGTCACAATTAAACACATCCGCATAAAGCAATCATTGTTGATTATAATCTATCTTAGAAGACAATAATGGTGATCTTATCGAATCCTAGCTCAACGAGACTTTACTAACTTATTGCTTAACGACTCTTTATATACTATTAGTCCACTGTCCAGATCTTTACCCAAAGAATCAGAACGTTATTTGTTAGTCCTAGGTCACCGGCTAGTCTACCTAATCACTAAACCAAGGGCAAAGACAGGTCAATATTTGTGATCCTATTACTCTCTCTCTCTCTCCTCTCTATAATATAATATATATATAAATATAATAGTATATATATAATAAAAATATAATATATATATATATAAATATATATATATAAACCCTATATATGTGTGTGTGTGTAGTTTTATCCCGGACTCTCGCTAACGCTCTATTTGTATTCTTAGATCCAGTTGAATGATAAGTTAAACACGTACTTAAGCACATAAACGAGTATAAATTGATAAACACAATCAACACGCAACGAATAAGCATACAATCTAAATAAACAAACCAAACATTAAATTATCATAAACATGGCTAATACCTAAAGGTATTAGACAATAACCATTATAACTATACAAATGTCATAGATGAACGATTTAAGTAAACTAAACGATAATGAAATCGAACGATACTAAAAACCGAACGCGTATTTAGAGTATAGAAATTACAAGGGTTTTCCTATGAATTGAAGCACTTTGCAGGACCTTCTCTTCTAAAAATCGAACTTGGTGGTTAATGCCTCCTTTTTCTTCGTATTAGGGTTCGGTATTTATAAGGCTTGGAATTTAGTCGATATACCATATTGAAAGGGTTCAATATGGCATATAGGGGTAACTTGGCATGGGCTCTACGATTATTATATTCTAGAATGTTCCATGAATTGTACTTGAATACGGCGTATGGCTTCATATGGATACGTCATATAGATCTTCTCTTCGTGGATGCTGAGTGAAGTTTAGGGCACGGATACGCCGTATCTTCCTTGATGGATACAACATATAGGTTGTCAGAATAGTGCTCTTCATGATTTCTTCGTTTAAGCTCCAAAATGCATGCCTTTTGATTAACTTTCACTCTTTTGCTCGATAATTACTGCAAATCATAAATATAAGCAATTAAGTACCAATTCATGCATAAATAATGTAAAACAAGCAATTTAGCTGGGATAAATGATGCTATAAAATAAACGTTATTTGATGTCATCATCTAGTATGTTTGTTAGTCCATAACATCCATGTTAAAGTTTTGCGAAACTGACCTTGGATCTTCAATCCATTAGTTTTTGTAAAATATTCATGATTATAGTTTTGTTATAGTTTCGTTTTTACTTGTTGTGACAATTGTGCCTTGAGCAGGTTAGTCAAACCGTTAGTATTGACTTGAGTATCATTATGTGCTATATAATTATGTGTTTATGTGATCTTATGTGAGTTTGGCTACCAATCCATGGAGCGTGATCGTCTCATCGTGATTGAGTTTATGGTTGTTATGGGCATTTCATTTTGTTCACATTTTAGTGACAATGATAATGATGGTATAATTCTATGTGTGTACGTATTTATATGTATATGTATACGTATTTATATCTTTAAATGTTAGTAGTTAGTAAAATTAAAAGTTTAGTTTAGAAAATATAGAAATTAGAACTTAGTTTTATTAAGTTGGTAAAATAAAATTAAAAATGAAATTTATTCATAGTCATTTAATCTAGTTTTAATTTAAAAGGTTTGAAAGGTAAAATAAATAAAGGTTTTTGTAAAAAAAATGTCAAACTTTAAGGGGTTTTGTGTAAATAATAATATTAAGTAGTGTAAGTGTTTTTATTTTAAGTTTGGTGTATTTATTTAATAAGGGTTGTAAGTGAATATGTAATAAATATAGTTTTAAAAAAAAATATAAATAATAAATATATATGTATAAATTTCGAAACTAATAATAAAAAAATAAAAAAAATAAAAAGGGGTGTTATTTGGCTGGTTTTAAAGAAAGAAAAAAAAGGAAACCCAATTTTAGTCTAAGTGGGATTCTAATTAGGTAATTATCCAAACCTGTTTGTAAACACTATAAATACAAACCTCTCCCTTATTGTTTGTTAAACCGGCCAAGACCAAGAAGAAATAAATATTTTTATCAAGAATCAAGTGGTGATTTTGTGTATCAAAATCAAGGTTTTAGGTATGTTCATAAACCTTAATTGTTTTAATTTTCCTTTTAATTCATGCAACAATAAAGTGATGGATAAATTAGGGTTTCATAAAATCTGTAAATTAGAGTAGATGTTCGACAAATTGGGGGTGATTAGTGGATGAATATAAAAGCATGTAGTGTGAACGGTTAGGTATAGATCGCGTTCATTAAATGATTTAGGGTTTGGCAAGATATTAGGATGTGTTCAAAACTAAAAGTTATCGTTAATGAGAAAAAAACGTTTTTCTTTATGAATCTTATGTCCATTGATAAGTTCAGAGAGTCTAGTTTTTAAAAAGTCCGACCCCGAAAGGTTTTGAGGTGGGAAGTTAGTCAAATAATTTTTGCAAGAAAAGTTGTCAAAACAGTAAATTCAGGTCAGATTTGGGTCTAATTTCAGGGAGTAAAACCCCTACTTAAAATACAAATTAGGGTTAACCAAAAATTAGAGATCATGTGTCAGGTTTCTATTAACTCCAGTTCGAAGCGCTAGCGTTAAAACATTTTCTAAGTATTTTTAAGGACGTCAAACTTTTGGGTGTGCATTCAGATCCAAATCTGAGTGCTTTGTAAAGATGATTTTTTATAAAATAGTTCCACTTAGTATTATTTTCTATAAAAAAATAACAGTAGTGCACAACTCATTGGGGAGCTATGCTATGTAAGGAGAACCATCAACTAGGTGTTTTAGTATTTTATTTGTGGTCATAAAATGACAACAAAATTCAGTCAGAAACTAAAAAATTGGAAGTTAATGGTTAAGGTTATATAGGGTATGAAAGTGACATGGGAGATGTATTTAAAGGATTATAAAATTAGTATAAGGTTTAGAAGTCCATCATATGATTGTTACATTGGCTTGGGCATTAGCCTAACCGAGTGTAACTTGTGTTTTTGTTATGTTTAGATTGTGTGCAAGATTCTGTCAAGTAGCTAAGCATCTGGTGAGTTCTATAGTCCCATTTTTACTTTGTTTTCTTCGGATGGAAATGATGTAAAGGTCTTAAAATGTTTTAATTGTTGTGATTATGTGGTTTAATTAACGCATGGACCTTTATGTAACTATTATATGTTATGTGCTAAATGTTATGGCTTGGATGGTGCGTAACGTTCCTACCCAATGTATGGCAAGGATCGGGGTAAAACGTTCCTACCCAAGTGTTATGGCTTTAGACGGGGTAAACGTTCCTACCCATGTTTTATGGACTTTGAATTTGGGAGATGATTCTACCCCATGACTTTGAATATTAGTTGCTTCAAGTATAGTTCTAACCCCATAGAACTGTGAGGCTTAGTGACTTGGATCGTGGGACACGTTCCATCCTAGATTTGGTTGTTTTGGATGAATACATGTTAGCCTGTATAATAGTTAGCTTAACTGTCCTGCCATGTTATGTTGTTTTTATAATCACAGTAATTTATTTAAAGCTTGAATATGTGTGTCTGAAAACCTATGTCTCTCACCAACCATTGTGTTGACGTTTTTAAGCAACATTTTCAAGTGAGCGTTAGGAAGGTGTTGAAGTTAATAAAAGTGGCTAGAGAGACCATTAGGCTGGCATTAGAAGTTCTCATTTGATTTTGTTTCGTATTTGTTTGCATAAATTCTTGGATGTTATTAGTTTAATAGGTTTGCGAGACATTATCTTTATATTGATGAAACCCCTTTTTCATTAATACAAGATGCAGTTCCCTGTTTTCAGTATTGTCATGACACATCGTGTCTTTTATATATAGTTATGCATGTAGTGATTCTCTATTGTTGACACTATTGTGTTGTGATGATATCCATGAAGTTACGCCTCGTGTTTCTGCTTTGGCAGGGTGTGACACTTGTATGCTTGTTTATATTTTTTTATATTTGGAAATGCATCATAAACATGTGGTATTTAGCAAAACAAAAAAAATCATAGAGCCATGTTTTTAAAACAAAGAACCGGAGTCTATGTTAGGTAAAATGATGTTTTTACTCAAATAGAGCAATGTTATCAAACCAAAAACCAGGCTTTAATATACATCATAAAGCCTGTTTCTAAAACTAGGATATATGGAAATTCCTCAAAGAATCTCCCACCCCCTTTGAGCCCCCACGCAAAATCAGGCTCTTTGAAACTTTTAAAACCAAACCGTGCTCAATGTCCCATATTTTGTATGTATGTAAAAGTACCCGAAACACAAAATTCAAATTTAAATGTATCAAAATTAATTCAAATTGTATCAAACTCAAATTCAAAAGAGTACGAAGAAAACAAATGTCATTGTCTCTATTATAGACAACCATTTACCTAAAAACAAAAAAAACCAAACCAATTAATAAACCGACTCAAAATAGGAAACAAACCAATAAACTTATTATCTATCAAACATCAAAATATAGTGGACACAAACCCGATAGTTTAAGTCACTTTCTAACACTCATTAATATAAATCATAGAGAGTTGGTTTATTCTATCAAAATAGACCATTTATCTTGTTTACTCATTTTTTTCATCTCTTTTGTCGATTCAATTCGTATCAATTGGTACTAGAGCTATCTCTACTTGTCAAGGTTACAACACTCAGAGGGACGAGATTTCCCTAAGGAGGGGACACTGTGACAATTGTGCTTTGAGCAGGTTAGTCAAACCGTTAGTATGGACTTGAACATCATTATGTGTTATAATAATTATGTGTTTATGTGATCTTATGTGAGTTTGGCTACCAATCCATGGAGCGTGATCGTCTCATTGTGATTGAGTTTATGGTTGTTATGGGCATTTCATTTTGTTCACATTTTAGTGACAATGATAATGATGGTATAATTCTATGTGTGTACGTATTTATATGTATATGTATACGTATTTATATCTTTAAGTGTTAGTAGTTAGTAAAATTAAAAGTTTAGTTTAGAAAATATAGAAATTAGAACTTAGTTTTATTAAGTTGGTAAAATAAAATTAAAAATGAAATTTATTCATAGTCATTTAATCTAGTTTTAATTTAAAAGGTTTGAAAGGTAAAATAAATAAAGGTTTTTTGTAAAAAAAATGTCAAACTTTAAGGGGTTTTGTGTAAATAATAATATTAAGTAGTGTAAGTGTTTTTATTTTAAGTTTGGTGTATTTATTTAATAAGGGTTTTAAGTGAATATGTAATAAATATAGTTTTTAAAAAAATATATAAATAATAAATATATATGTATAAATTTCGAAATTAATAATAAAAAAAATAAAAATAATAAAAAGGGGTGTTATTTGGCCGGTTTTAAAGAAAGAAAAAAAAGGAAACCCAATTTTAGTCTAAGTGGGATTCTAATTAGGTAATTATCCAAACCTTTTTGTAAACACTATAAATACAAACCTCTCCTCCCTTATTTTTTGTTAAACCGGCCAAGACCAAGAAGAAAGAATTTTTTTTTATCAAGAATCAAGTGGTGATTTTGTGTATCAAAATCAAGGTTTTAGGTATGTTCATAAACCTTAATTGTTTTAATTTTCCTTTTAATTCATGCAACAATAAAGTGATGGATAAATTAGGGTTTCATAAAATCTGTAAATTAATGATGTTAGACTAATTGGGGGTGATTAGTGATGAATTATAAGCATGTTGGTGTGATCGGTTAGGTCTAGATCGCGTTAATTTATGATTTAGGGTTTGGCAGATTTTAGGGATGTGTTCAACTAAAGTTATCTTAATGATAAAAACGTTTTTCTTTATGAATCTTATGTCCATTGATAAGTTCAGAGAGTCTAGTTTTTAAAAAGTCCGGCCCCGAAAGGTTTTGAGGTGGGAAGTTAGTCAAATAATTTTCGCAAGAAAAATTGTCAAAACAGTAAATTCGGGTCAGATTTGGGTCTGATTTCAGGGAGTAAAACCCCTACTTAAAATTCAAATTAGGGTTAACCAAAAATTAGAGGTCATATGTTAGGTTTCTATTAACTCCAGTTCGAAGCGCTAGCGTTAAAACATTTTCTAAGTATTTTTAAGGACGTCAAACTTTTTGGTGTGCGTTCAGATCCGAATCTGAGTACTTTGTAAAGATGATTTTTTTATAAAATAGTTCCACTTAGTATTATTTTTTATAAAAAAATCACAGTAGCTCACAACTCATTGGGGAACTATGGTATGTAAGGAGAACCATCAACTAGGTGTTTTAGTATTTTATTTGTGGTCATAAAATGACTACAAAATTCAGTCAGAAACTAAAAAATTGGAAGTTAATGGTTAAGGTTATATAGGGTATGAAAGTGATATGAGAGATGTATTTAAAGGATTATAAACTTAGTATAAGGTTTAGAAGTCCATCATATGATTGTTACATTGGCTTGGGCATTAGCCTAACCGAGTGTAACTTGTGTTTTTGTTATGTTTAGATTGTGTGCAAGATTCTGTCAAGTAGCTAAGCATCTGGTGAGTTTTATAGTCCCATTTTTACTTTGTTTTCTTCGGATGGAAATGATGTAAAGGTCTTAAAATGTTTTAATTGTTGTGATTATGTGGTTTAATTAACGCATTGACCTTTATATAACTATTATATGTTATGTGCTAAATGTTATGGCTTGGATGGTGCGTAACGTTCCTACCCAATGTTATGGCTTTGGATCGGGGGTAACGTTCCTACCCAGTGTTATGGCTTTGGATCGGGGGTAACGTTCCTACCCAATGTTATGGACTTTGATTTCGGGTGATGATTCTACCCATGACTTTGATATTGTTGGCTTCAAGTGATGATTCTACCCATGACTGTGAGGCTTTGTGACTTGGATCGTGGGACACGTTCCATCCTAGATTTGGTTGTTTTGGATGAATACATGTTAGCCTGTATAATAGTTAGCTTAACTGTCCTGCCATGTTATGTTGTTTTTATAATCACAGTAATTTATTTAAAGCTTGAATATGTGTGTCTGAAAACCTATGTCTCTCACCAACCATTGTGTTGACGTTTTTAAGCATCATTTTCAGGTGAGCGTTAGGAAGGTGTTGAAGTTAATAAAAGTGGCTAGAGAGACCATTAGGCTGGCATTAGAAGTTCTCATTTGATTTTGTTTCGTATTTGTTTGCATAAATTCTTGGATGTTATTAGTTTAATAGGTTTGCGAGACATTGTCTTTGTATTGATGAAACCCCTTTTTCATTAATACAAGATGCAGTTCCCTGCTTTCGGTATTGTCATGACACATCGTGTCTTTTATATATAGTTATGCATGTAGTGATTCTCTATTGTTGACACCATTGTGTTGTGATGATATCCATGAAGTTACGCCTCGTGTTTCTGCCTTGGCAGGGTGTGACACTTGTATGCTTGTTTATATTGTTTTATATTTGGAAATGCATCATAAACATGTGGTATTTAGCAAAACAAAAAAAATCTTAGAGCCATGTTTTTTAAACAAAGAACCGGAGTCTATGTTAGGTAAAATGGTGTTTTTACTCAAATAGAGCAATGTTATCAAACCAAAAATCAGGCTTTAATATACATCATAAAGCCTGTTTATGAAACTAGGATCTATGGAAATTCCTCAAAGAATCCCCCCCCCCCTTTGAGCCCCCACGCAAAATCAGGCTCTTTGAAACTTTTAAACCGGGCTCTATGTCCATTTTTGTAGTAGTGTTAAAAGGTACCGAACACAAAATTCTAATTTAAATGTATCAAATTTTAATTCAAATTGTATCAAATTCTAATTCAAAAGGTACGAAGAAAACAAATGTCATTGGTCTCTATTTATAGACAACCATTGACCTAAAAACAACCAATTCCTAAACCGACTCAAATTAGGAAACATACCAATAAACTAATATCTATCAACTTCAAAATTTATGACACAAACCCGATAGTTTAAGTCACTTTCTAACACTCATTAATATAAATCATAGAGAGTTGGTTTATTCTATCAAAATAGACCATTTATCTTGTTTACTCATTTTTTTCATCTCTTTTATCGATTCAATTCGTATCAATTGGTACTAGAGCTATCTCTACTTGTCAAGGTTACAACACTCAGAGTGGTGGCCTTTGGAGCGGCCGTGGCTTGTGCCTAAATAAAGGGGTGCTAACTGTGACCAACATAGTCCTAGTGGCAAAAGAGTTTGTGGCTATCATTCTAAAATATGTGAGGTCTCAAGTTTAATTCCTATTAGGTGTACACAACCTTGAACTGTTCATGTCAACCTCTTGAAAAGGAAGGGCTACCAGTTTTAAATCTGTGTGGTGGTGGGTTCAAACCTAGTGGATTAGTCAGGCAATGTTTCGAAAACCATTTATATGTATATGTATATGTATTTATATCTTTAAGTGTTAGTAGTTAGTAAAATTAAAAGTTTAGTTTAAAAAATATAGAAATTAGAACTTAGTTTTATTAAGTTGGTAAAATAAAATTAGAAATAAAATTTATTCATAGTCATTTAATCTAGTTTTAATTTAAAAGGTTTGAAAGGTAAAATAAATAAAAGTTTTTATAAAAAAATGTCAAAATTTAAGGGGTTGTAAATAATAATATTAAGTAGTGTAAGTGTTTTTATTTTAAGTTTGGTGTATTTATTTAATAAAGGTTTTAAGTGAATATGTAATAAATATAGTTTTTAAAAAAAATTATAAATAATAAATATATATGTATAAATTTCAAAATTAATAATAAAAAAAATAAAAAGGGGTGTTATTTGGCCGATTTTAAAGAAAGAAAAAAAAGAAAACCCAATTTTTGTCTAAGTGGGATTCTAATTAGGTAATTATCCAAACCTTTTTGTAAACACTATAAATACAAACCTCTCATTCCTTATTTTTTGTGAAACTGGCCAAGACCAAGAAGAAAGATTTTTTTTTATCAAGAATCAAGTGGTGATTTTGTGTATCAAAATCAAGGTTTTAGGTATGTTCATAAACCCTAATTGTTTTAATTTTCCTTTTAATTCATGTAACAATAAAGTGATGGATAAATTAGGGTTTTATAAAATCTGTAAATTAATGATGTTAGACTAATTGGGGGTGATTAGTGATGAATTATAAGCATGTTGGTGTGATCGGTTAGGTCTAGATCGCGTTAATTTATGATTTAGGGTTTGGCAGATTTTAAGGATGTGTTCAACTGAAGTTATCTTAATGATAAAAACATTTTTATTTATGAATCTTATCTCCATTGATAAGTTCAGAGAGTCTAGTTTCCAAAAAGTCCAGCCCCGAAAGGTTTTGAGGTCCGGAAGTTAGGCAAATAATTTTCGCAAGAAAAATAGTCAAAACACTAAATTCGGGTCAGATTTGGGTATGATTTCGGGGAGTAAAACCCCTACTTAAAATTCAAATTAGGGTTAGAAAAAAATTAGAGGTCATATTTTAGGTGTCTATTAACTCCAGTTCGAAGGTCTAGCGTTAAAACATTTTCAAAGTATTTTTAAGGACGTCAAACTTTTTGGTGTGCGTACAGATCCGAATCTGAGTACTTTGTAAAGATGAATTTATATAAAATAGTTCCACTTAGTATTATTTTTTCTAAAAAATCACCGTAACTCACAACTCATTAGGGAGCTATGAGATGTAAGGAGAACCATCAACTAGGTGTTTTAGTATTTTATTTGTGGTCATAAAGTGACTATAAAATTCAGTCAGAAACTGAAAAATTAGAAGTTAATGGTTAAGGTTATATAAGGTATGAAAGTGATATGGGAGATGTATTTAAAGGATTATAAACTTAGTATAAGGTTTAGAAGTCCATCATATGATTGTTACATTGGCTTGGGCATTAGCCTAACCGAGTGTAACTTGTATTTTTGTTATGTTTAGATTGTGTGCAAGATTTTGTCAAGTAGCTAAGCATCAGGTGAGTTTCATAGTCCCATTTTTACTTTGTTTTCTTGGGATGGAAATGATGCAAAGGTCTTAAAATGTTTTAATTATTGTAATTATGTGGTTTAATTGACACATGGACCTTTATGTAACTATTATATGTTATGTGCTAAATGTTATGGCTTGGATCGTGGGTAACGTTCCTACCCAATGTTATGGCTTTGGATCGGGGTAACGTTCCTACCCAGTGTTATGGCTTTGGATCGAGGGTAACGGTCTTACCTAATCTTATGGACTTTGATTTCGGGTGATGATTCTACCCATGACTTTGAGATTGTTGTCTTCGGGTGATGATTCTACCCATGACTGTGAGGCTTTGTGACTTGGACCGTGGGACACGTTCCGTCCTAGATTTGGTTGTTTTGGATGAATACATGTTAGCCTGTATAATAGTTAGCTTAACTGTCCTGCCATGTTATGTTGTTTTTATAATCACAGTAATTTATTTAAAGCTTGAATATGTGTGTCTGAAAACCTATGTCTCTCACCAACCGTTGTGTTGACGTTTTTAGCATCATTTTCAGGTGAGCGTTAGGAAGGTGTTGAAGTTAATAAAAGTGGCTAGAGAGACCATTAGGCTGGCATTGGAAGTTCTCATTTGATTTCGTTTCGTATTTGTTTGCGTAAATTCTTAGATGTTATTAGTTTAATAGTTTTCGAGACATTGTCTTTGTATTGATGAGACCCCTTTTTCATTAATACAAGATGTAGTTCCTTGTTTTTGGTATTGTCATGACACATCGTGTCTTTTATATTTAGTTATGCATGTAGTGATTCTCTGTTGTTGACACCATTGTGTTGTGATGATATCCATGAAGTTACGCCTCGTGTTTCCGCCTTGGCAGGGTGTGACAGATTGGTATCAGAGCCAATGGTTATAGAGAAGTAGGTGGTTGAGCCTAGACTATAACCTAGAAGTCCTTCATATAGATTCATTTTAGGGCCTAAGTGTTTAGTATTATAACTGTTATACTTTCCCCTAATTATATAGCTTTTATTATCCTATTTTGTCTAACTTTTATTTAGCTATTTTGTCTACTATTATCTAATATGGTATATATTAATTCCTTACTATTTATAGCTATGACTCCCTTATCCGTAAGAAGTTTTGTTGGGGAACCATTTTCCTAATTGGACTTAAGTGCTATAGTAATCCAAAAGAGGAGCCTCTTATGGAACTAAAGGAGATAGGGTAGTTGATCGCTTGTCGAATGCTCGTAGTAGGCATGGACCCGCGGAGTCGGGTGACTCTTGCGAAGGCAAAGTCAAACCCAAGCGAGGCCCAACATAAGTTTATTTTGTCTTTTACCTCGTCACGATGTTATTGATTATTTCTTTCGGATATTTCGTATTTTGGAGGCGCTGCGAGACTTTCGTTCCTTTATGTCGTTTCGATTTTATCTTTTTATAAGTAAGTATTTCTTTGATGGAGCATCCTTTTTGTGTTATATTGGATTGGTTTAAGATGTGCAATATGGTATATGTGCTTATATGTGCATTATCATTGAGAGATGTAGTCTTGGAAGTAAGTATACGTGTGAAAGGATGCAATTATAATTATGGTGGCCAACATAATTATAAAGGCATCACATACGTAGACTTGTGACCATGATTGCATTGATCGGTGTTTGCTTGTTAGTTGGTAGTATAAGATGTTATATTATGTGCGATTGTATTATGAATAGTTATGAAGTTAGTAAGTTTCTCTTCTATCTATCATTTGTGGATACCCCAGATACATATTATTATTATTATTGCGATTATTGAGTTTGTTTGTCTGCTCAATTATTTGCTCGGATATATAACCCTCATTTTAGCATTCCTTGTTCGTACCATGTCGGTATGGATGATCTAACTTTTCTATCCGGCGTCTTGAAGAAAATTGGTTGTTCGGATTTGCTTCTTTGGATATTGGTACGTTTCATTGGTTCTTTCGTGGTACTGATTACTCGTTTGAGTATCAAGATTTTCTTTTAAGCACTAATTGTTCTTAACATATTAGTGCGGATCATTACTCTGTTCTTTATACATCATTTGGATTTCGTAACATGTTTGCGACATGTTAGTACCGACGTTTTTCTATGGTTTTTATTTTGATCGTAAGTACGGATTAGTCTTTACGTTCTTCTTTTGGTTCGTAATGTCTTCGTATTAATTTCTCTTGTGCATGTTCGCTTCACTGTTGTTCTGACTATATGATTCATGGTACTTCCTTTCTTTCGCTTTTCAACCAATAAATTATGTTAGAGTCTTTAACGGTATTTTACAACACTGTTGGTAACACGAGTCCTTGTTTGAGTAATACAATTATTATATTAATGTCGAAATATGAAAACCTTTTTAAATTATATCTTGATGGTGTTTTGGTGAAAAAACTATTTTGAAATGATTTTTATAATACACACACTTTATGGAAAATGTCCTCTTGTATTGTTTTTTTAATGAAACTATTTTAATAAAAATTTTGAAGACAATAGTGGATATTTGTTGACTGACAAAACTATTTTTTTTAGATAATATTTATGAATAAGATATGATAATATATTTTTTATATGCTTGTTTTTGATAAATTTTATAATTATAAAAAGGATGTTTAAAGTAATTTATATATGGGTAAGATGCGATACACTGTTAAATAACTGTCTCTGGATTTCATGACAACCATGATTGAAATGAATTTTATAAAGATTATATTTAAGACGATTTTTAAAAAAATGATTTTTTTTATAATTAAAACGACTTTCTTTAAATTGATTTTTATAAAAACATTATTTAGTTGGTTCTTTCGAGTAAAGTCGGTTATTGGTATAAGAAGCCTATCTTTTCATTTATCAATCTTGATATGTATTGTTATTCGTTATGTGTTTATTTTGTCGTGGCACGCTTGTTGATTCTTTCGTTTGCGTTTTCTATCGGTACATATATTCTATCCCTTCTTTTAAGGATTCTTATAACATTTGATCCGCATCTATTTCCATATGTGAAATCCCTTAGATGTTTTCTAGCCTTTGATTCAATATGCGTTTGCTACCCTATTTGATAGTTCGTAACCCTTAGGATTCGTTTGATATTCTTTAATTCGATCAAGTCACTCTCTGTGGGGAGCACCTGTGTTGTCAAGAAGAAGGACGGTTCATTTCAAATGTGCATAGACTATCGAGAGTTGGACTAGCTGACCACCAAGAATCTCCCCAGGATCGATGACTTGTTCGACCAGTTATAAGGTTCGCGTTAAATTCTCTAGGATAGATCTTCGATCTGGTTATCATCAGTTGAGAGAGTGCATGAAGAAGATATTTCAAAGACTGGCCTTAGGACGCGGTATGGACATTTTGAGTTGCGGTTATGCCTTTTTATTTTTTTATTTTTTCTTTTGATTAACCAATTGCACCCAGCGTTTCACGACTTGAGAACTAGGTTGCAAAGCCGTATTTAACAAGTTTCGTCATTTTTTTTTGTTGAGATATCTTGATCTTCCAAAGTCTAATAGGGAACATGAGGTTTCAAATTGAAGTTGTGGTAAGAGCTGCTGAAGGAAAGTATTTCGTCATTTTCCAAGGTGAACTCTGGCTACAAGAATGCATTTTTCTCGTACACGTGATTAACAGTAATGGAATTCACATGGACCCTATTAAGATAGAAGCAATGAAGAATTAAGAAGTACCTAAGACGCCATCCAGGATACGATCATTCTTGGGATTGGCAGGTTACTACCGACGTTTCATAGTAAATTTTTCTAAGATTGCTAAACCCCTTACTTCACTGACTCAGAAGAATAAGAAGTAGGAGTGGGCCAAGGAATAAGAGGAAGCTTTTTTTCAGCCTTGAAGGGCAAATCTTGCGAAAATGCACTAATAAATTTCATTGCCTGATGGATCCAAAGAGTTTGTAGTTTACTGCGACGTGTCCAAAGTCATGAATGATTTGTGTACTCATCAAAGAGGCAAGTAGAGAACGCAGCAGCATAAAAAGCTGCTGGCCTAGACCAACTAATGGAAAGGAAGGAAGGTGGAGGTATGTATTTATCATGGGTTCCATTAATAAGTGATGTAAGGACATTAATGATGGACGAGGCTCATGCATCAAGATACTTGGTACATTCTGGGAGTGGAATAAGACGTACTATGACCTTAGAGATAATGGAGGTGACCTCCATGTAAGTGAGAAGGATATTGCTACCTATGTTAGCAATTGTTTGAATTGTTTAAAGGTTAATGCTGAAACATAAAAGACCTTCGGGATTATTATAACAACTAGAGATACCCGAGTAGAAGTAGGATATAATAACTATGGACTTTATTACAAGGTTGCCAAGATCAAGTAGTGGGTATGATACGAATTGGGTAATAGTCGATAGTCTGACTAAGGTATGCCTATTACATGGTAGTACGTGAAGATTTTAAAATGGGGAATTTGGCAAGACTTTACACTAATAAGATAGTAACAAGGCATGGAGTGCATGTGTCGATCATCTCAGATCGTGATGGAAGATTTACTTTGCGGATTTGGTAGACATTGCAGAAGGAATTGAGAACACGGCTAAAACATGCGCAAGACTTATCATCCTCAAATGGACGGACAAAGTGAGCGTACCATTCAAACTTCGAAGGATATGAGAGCGTGCGTGATTGATTTTTTGGGTGGTAATTAAATACTCAAACTACCCTTAATTGAAGTTTTTCTATAATAACAGTTTATCATTCGGGGTGTTTTGATGTGCGTCTATTTGAAGCGTTGTATGGAAAGGAAGTGTATACAAAGTTATTGGGCTGAAATTGGAGAAATTCGGTCGATTGGACCAGAATTGGTACAAGAGACAACAAATAAGGTAAAATTTATGACACAAACCCGATAGTTTAAGTCACTTTCTAACACTCATTAATATAAATCATAGAGAGTTGGTTTATTCCATCAAAATAGACCATTTATCTTGTTTACTCATTTTTTTCATCTCTTTTATCGATTCAATTTGTATCAATTGGTACAAGAGCTATCTTTACTTGTCAAGGTTACAACACTCAGAGTGGTGGCCTTCGGAGCGGCCGTGGCTTGTGCCTAAATAAAGGGGTGCTAACTGTGACCAACATAGTCCTAGTGGCAAAAGGGTTTGTGGCTATCATTCTAAAATATGTGAGGTCTCAAGTTTAATTCCTATTAGGTGTACACAACCTTGAACTGTTCATGCCAACCTCTTGAAAAGGAAGGGCTACCAGTTTTAAGTCTGTGTGGTGGTGGGTTCAAACCTAGTGGATTAGTCAAGCAATGTTTCGAAAACCATGGTTAAAAAAAGACCACTGAGGACGTTGGTTCAAAGCATGAGGTATTGTTATGATTTATGTGATTGGTTGGTAGTTTATAAAGTCTATGTCTCCCCTCTTCTCACAAGCTAGCATTTTGAGTGAGTTTTACACTTGAACTTATAAACCTATACGAGCCTAGTACGGGGTAAGTTCATACCAGAATGATCGAACCAACTACTATAATAAACATAGGACGTCACTAATTGTTCATGTATCTTATTTTAATGAGCACATAAATCAATCTCTCTGAGCTTAGCTCACCTCACAATCCTAAATGCGTAATAATGTTGATGGTCTATGTTTTACTTCATTAGGAATTAGGAATGCACTTTTTTTTCTTCCATTTATTATCAACAAGTACCAATAATGTCGGAAATCTTGTGATAGCTTTTTTTGGTAAAGAGTTATACCCTGGTAAATTATGTTGTGATAGCTTCAGCATCAAAGGATTCACACTTCTCACATTACAACTTGGAGTAAAATGTTCTGTGATCTTTTATTCCTTGATAACTAAGATATGAAGGTTATTTATAGCAAGCTAGCAACATATACTTGGAGTCGCAAAAGTTTCGCTAGTATGAGATTCGTCGCTACAAAGGTCACTAAAAGATGTTGCTAAAAGGACTTTTTCTTGTAGTGTAAAGGCCCATTTCTAGTTGAACGATGGTTTTATCAAAACAAAAATATAGAAAGATGCTAGTATAAAAGGGATCTTTTTTATGGAGGTGATGTCCGTGAAAAAAGCAAATATAAAAAATAGAACGAATTAAATTGAAAAAAAAAAAAATATATAACCACCGCATCCCCTCCAGTCTTCACTAGCCACCCCAAAACTCACCTTGTTCAGCCCCCCCCGCCACCCTGCCCCCCCACGACCCCGCACCCCCCGCCGCACTACTCCCCCTCCAACCCCTCCTAGTCGATACCCCCCCCCGCCACGGCCCCCCCGATCTACGCAAAGACCCTCCACCCTGCCCCCGACCCCCTAACCCCTCCACCGCGTCAACATATTACCTCCCCCCCCCACGCTGCAACTTCCCCCAGCCCGAGACGCTCCCCCTCACCCCAGACCCCCCAGACCCTACAACTAACCCCCGACCCCCCACACCCCACTCCTCCATCGCCCCTACAACACTTCCGACCCCGCTCTCCCTCACCCACGTTGCATTACTCCACACAGCCCCATCCAATAAAGTCGGAAGCTAGCCGCCAACTACCTAAACAACCCCACACTGAATCTAGCCCTCCCCCAGCACACCCCCCCCCTTTCCGACTCGCGGCCCCACCCCCGAACCCCCCGCGCACGACACCCCCCCTCCCGACCAGTCCCCGCTGCGTCCGCCAATGACTCAGCCTCTCGTATCGCCACCACAACGCTACCTCCGCTCACCTATGCCCGCCACTTCTACGCCCCTCATCCAATGACCATCCCCTCCCATCATATTTTCCCCACCCCCCCCTACCAAACTCAACCAACCCCTACCCCCCAACCCCCCCACAACAAAATTCGGCCCCCCCGCCTCCCCCCAATCGCCAACGGATGAACCCCCCCTAGTCATCCCCAACTATTCCTCTCGCTACGCACAACCCCCCGCCTCGCATCCCCCCCAGCCAGTCACTCAGTCCACCACCCACTCCCACCAGGTAGATGCCCCCCAGCTCCCCCTACCCGCTCCCGAACACTCTCCCCCCAACCCACCCTAACGAAGCACCACGCCGCCCCCCCACAACATCCCACACCCATTTAAAACCTCACCCCCCGCCGCCCTACTCTACCCCTATACCGTCACTCCCAACCCCACACCCCCACGACCACTCTGCTCCACCCCAACACCCCATTACACCCCCCCCCCTACGTCTTTACGACCCCGAAAAACCCCCTCCCGATCCCCCCCTACCCCGCCCTCCCTCCCCATCTTCCACCCTGCCCCCCACCCTACCCCTCCTCCCCATACCGCCCTCTCCTCCCACCCCCCCCCTTAACGCCCCACACACAATGCACTCTACACCAACCAAAACTTCCATGCCCCACTCACCCCCTAGATTAAAAACACAGACGCCCATTCTGAACTCGCGCCAAACCACAAACCCACCTGCCTTGACGACCAAGTTCCCCCTTCTGTCCCACCCCACCCTCTCCCAAACTCCTAATTCTCGCGCAAGAAGCCACCCCTCCCTCCTACCCACCCCCCTCCCAAACAATCCGCACTCTCCCTCCCCCACAAAAACATAGTCTCCTCACACAACCCCCCCCCCACACCCCCGCCGATACCTCCCCTCCAGTCCCCACCCAACTCTAGCCACAAGACCCTAGCACACTGCCACCGCCCTCCCCACTCCACCACAGCGCCCAGCCTCCATCCCCACACCACCACCCACTCATGACTCTCTCCACCCCCCCCCCGGCCTACTCTCGACCACACCCACCCCCCTTAGCCCCACCCCAACCCGAAATAACTCCACCCTAAACAATCGACCCACCCTTCCGTCTCTAACCCCGTATTGAACCCTCCCAACCACTAACGTTTCTCAAATAAATCCACCACAAACTAGCTACGCCCACTGAGCTCAGTACCCAGACAACGCATTGCGCTATCGGATCTTTCCTAATTTAACTGTGTATGTAAAACGTATAAACTCGTTCCGAGTTCTACGATAGATATAATCATACACTTAGAACAAGATATATGGGATAATCCACACAGCAAACCCCTAGCCCGGAGATCCTATTTAAACACAAGTCACCTCGCGTCCCAGATATAAAGAGTCCGGGTGTAATCTAGAGAAGGAACTATTACCACTTTGAAAAGATTCAGTGAATTCATTTTTTCAGAAAAATAGCTAAAATAACGAATTCTCCATCTCTCTTTGCTCATTTAACTCTCTCTTATCTCATATTACACCATTTTCTCTCAAATAAAATTGCTCAATTTTCTTTCCATTTTACCATGCCCCAGATCAATTGATTCACTAGGGTGAAAACTAAATAACAATTGCACCAAAGCATAGGTTGAGATCGTGTTGTTTATCCTATTGAAAATTGTGGTTAAACAAGGGGGGGGGGGGGGGGATCAATTCTGGTAAAAATGTAAGTCCAAAAAAAAAATCAAACCCTAAGTTATTGTGTGCTTAGATTATAAATGGTTTATGGTTTATTAAGCAAGATCAAGCATCTGGGTAGCTAAATGTGCAAGATAAAAACAATTTTAAGAGGTCAAAAATGAGATTGATAGGGCGATTTTAAGCTTGAAAACAGTCGTAATTTATTCCGGTTGTTAGCGTTTGAACTCTCTGGCACCATACATGAGTGCGTTTTGAAATCTATCTAGTTGCGTTTTTGACTTCCTTCTTGTTGCTATTTGACACATTGCGTATTTGGCGATGACAAGGTTGCGATTTTGAACTCATTTTGCTTTTGACTCATTGGATGTTATTTGGGACCTCATGCGATTTTGCGACATTGGTTACGTTTTCTGACTCATTGGGTTTTGACATGGGTTGCGATTTGGTACAACTGTATTTTGATACAGGTATGCGTTTTGACAGACATCAAATGGTGTTGACTAAAAAACGTTAACCTCCTGTCCCAATTGTTTTATTCATTGCGTTTTGATCAAGTATAGTTGCTTTATGATTAGAGGTTTCAAAGCGTATTTTGACCATTGAAAACATGTTTGTGGAAACCCAAATTACCGGAAATCGAGGTGGGCATTAGACCGACTTTATGGTCCTAACCGTAAATTTGGAATATTATAATCAAACCAAGAACACAAACAAACACCTACAATCAGAATCAAAGACTCATAAAACACAATCAACCAAAAGACAACACCCCACACAAACAACAACACTTAAATCCCAAACGATCCTGACATCCAGAAAAGATTCACTTAAATGACAAAATTGCTAGAGAATTGGATTAAGATTACATGTGCTTACGAAGTGGATTGGTATCCTATTTGCAATTGAAAGTTGGACTTCATAAAGAGCCGTCTACATTATTCATATCGTTGACTTTCATCAAATATTCTATCGAATGATGACTTGCTTGAAAAACGTATAAACTAGATGATTAAGACTTGGATTCTCTTTAGTTTTTTCCAAGCGGTTCAAAGGGGTGGTTTGGAATGAAGACCTGGAACAACTATCACTTAATATGAGTTAATGTTGTAGTACTCAGTGACACACGCAGAATTCGATGTGTGAAAAGTTTCAATAGGTGTTTGTACTTCTTATACTTTTGATTGAGTATATGTTACTTAGAATTTGTCTTCTGCACCGATCTCAATCATCAATAGTGCCAAGATATAAGTAACAAATTTGGGGGATTTTACTTTAGTTTCAAGTTTGGTATAACGGGTTTTATCTATCACTGTGATCAACAACAATAGCCTACAGAATACGAGGATGGTAAGATATCCATAGAGGTTTTAAAGGTTTGAGATGATCAGCACTTCTCACAAATATTTTTGTGCATTCCAAGAAGAAAGATTACATTCACCAGTCTAAGCAAAATCTACAAAGATGCATCGAGACATTCCTTTCACAAGACCTAGATTATACCAAGTGTTACTGATTCTTGATTCATCTCCTCTACGGTTTCTGAAGTCAAGAGGGAATGATTCTTTTTGTATATTCAAGATTTGTGCTTAATGACAAGAAACTTCTCGAGTATGAAGAAACGTACACGACAATGATGCATTCCGAGAGTTTCGCAAGCCATCATGGGGAAAATGGTATGTACATCTCTCTGGGATTTGTAATTGACCTGATGTTACCGATGTACCAACTTTCCAGGGGGAAGTTGTTAGCCCTAAAATGTTTAGTATGGTTTTATGAAAGTATTAAGCAAACGGTGAGAAGAACGAAATGCCTGATTTCTCGCATGCACCCCTGAACGAGAAAATTCACCAATCCCTGATGACAATAAGGCAGTGTACCGTTGCGGTGGTTGTTTGACTTCTAAAAATTCCCGCTGTTCACTATTGATGACAAGTAGAAGATTGTACAAGCTACATCAATGTTTTTAAGAATCTTCTTAATCATAGGGATGTTGATTGGGGGTAAGCTGATTCAGAAACTTCCGCCAAAAAGGAGTACTATGAAGAAAGCTTTCAAGACATGCTGCATGGAATGGGGGGTAAGTAATATCCAGTTCATTCAACTACAAAGGTTCAGAAGAACAAGAAAAGGACATAAAGAATCCATGGCTGGAATACAAGTTTTAATACTAGGAGAACTCAAAAGACAACTTCAGCTGTGGAAGCGCTTTAGAAGACTATATTACGTTTGTTTATTTTGTACTTGTTAGGAACATTGTAAGTAATTCCGTAAGTCCACATATTGGGGGAAGATTGTTAGCCCTAAAATATGGTGACTAATCCGGAATTACATTTATCATTTATAGTCGGGTCGGGTTAGTTTAGCTAGTCGATATCGGGACTATAAATACTCCCTCCATACTTCCATGGAGGGGTAGGAGTTCACATTGTAAAGTGTGAGTGTGTATGTGGTTCCTTTTTCTCTATTAAACCACACACATACACATACACTCCTTCTCTCTTCTCTTTTTCTCTCTCTCTTTCTCTCTCTTCTCATTTTCTCTCTCCTCCTTTCTCTCTCTAAACAACTCACCTCCTCATTTCTAGTTTCGATTCGTGTTTAAATATATGAAGTGAAGTGATAACGGGATCCTACAACTTGTTATAAAATTGATCAAGACATTGATCCAATTAATCCGGCCAATCCGATTTAAATTCCCAAATGAATTTTTTATCCGTGAAAGTTTATTTTCTTTTTGAACGACGGAAATTATATAAAAATGAGCATAGTAAGAAGCTAAGCCAAACAATTACATAGAAATGGAAAGAGCAGTACACGGGTTAAAAAGCCACTTAAACCCTAGTTCAACGTTGCTTTTCTAAACCTATTGGAAATCTAATTGAATGTGAAAACCTTAAAGTTGTTGATAATGAGACTTTTCTTCGGTTTCTTGAATGCAAAAGTAAAGTCATTTCTAAACCTCCAAATAATCCACATGGTGGAAAGAATCACGTCCTCAAACACGATTGTGAAATTAGGCGAGAAGCTTACACCATTTGCAAGTAAGAGAACGTCACTTACGTTGTCAATTTAGACACTGTGAATATTCAGCAATCTAAGAACTCCTTTCCATACACGGTTAGTGATGACATCAAATAACGTCACTTTTATAACATCATTTATCCCATGTAAATTACCCATTTTGTATGATTATTGCAAGAATTGTTACTTAATCATTTATATTTGAGAATTATAGTAATTATAGAGTACTTTGTGAAGATTAGCTAAAAGGCACGCATTCTGGAGCTTAAACGAAGAAATATGAAGAAACTGACTCTGACATCCCATACGCCGTATCCATCAAGGAAGATACAGCGTATCTGTGCCTGCACTTCACAAGAAACGACGAAGATACAAAGTCTAATACGCCGTATCCAGGAGACATCAATACGCTATATTCAAGATAAAGAAATAAAATATTCTGGAAGATATCAAACGTGGTCCCTACTCCAAGAAACCCCCAATACGCCGTATCCAACTCTCTTGATACGCCGTATCAACCAAATTCCAGACAGTATACATTAAAAAACCTAAAAACGGGTTTTCAGTGTGCTTGATCATATTTTCGATACCTTAACCACAAAATTTGATTTTTAAGAAGAGTAGAAAAGGTCAAGCAAAGCTATTAATTCCATAGGAAACACCTTGTAATCTCCTATACTCTAGTAATCATTCGATTTTTGGTATCATTCGTTTAACTCGGTTAGTTTATCTTGGTTGAATTATTACTCTTGCATTGATCACAATGATTAAGGGCTAATACCCTTGGGTATTAGCCATGGTTATGAAGATTTAAATGTTTGGTTTGTTTATATCGACTGCTGAATTTATCGTTGATTGCTTGTTTATGTTATCAATTTATACTTGTTTACGTGCTTTTGTATGCGACCTATCATTCAACTGGATCTAGTAATACGGACCAAGTTAGCTAGATGCTGGGATGGCTCTCCATATAGTAATTTATATATCTAGATCAATAGGATCACAAATAATGCCCTATCTTTACCTTGGAGATATGTGAACAAGTTGGACTAGCAGGTGACCTGGGATCAACAAATAACGTACTGATTCCTTTGGTAAAGACTTGGAAAGTGGACTACTAGAATATAAATTGCTATTAAGCAGTAAGTGGGTAAAGTCTCTATGAGCTAGGGTTTAATAAGATCACCATTATTAGTCACCTAAGATAGATTATAATCAGCAAAAAGGATGCTTTATGCAGATGCGTTTAATTGTGGCAGAATTCTACGTGTCTAGGTTTTAAGAAGAAGTACCGCCTAAATCTTGAAATGATATGCCGCCTCGAGATAAGCACTCATTCCACTAAATAAACAAACCAACGTTTTAATTAGATTAATCATGGTTAATACATTTTTCTTATATTTGGCTAGACCGCTTTTCTTTCTTTTGTCTATCTGCTTGCGTGTGTTGTTGTGCCTTAAATTGATTTAAGTTACCACAAAACCTGTGCCAGTCTCTTAGACTAAAAGCCCTCTTATCTGTTAGAATTAGGATTAACATAGGTCTAGCATAGGTTTAACATAGATTAGAATTAAGATAGTTTAAATTAACTTAGTTTAGTTAACCAAAATCTTGATAGAATAAATGATTTCGTTCTTGCTCTTAGTGATCGACACCCTACTTACCACAAAACTCCATCTGATCGGGTACACTGCCCGTTAAAGTTTTATTTTAGGTAAAGTCGGCAAAATATAAATTTAAAACTTAAAAACATAAATAACACCTACACTACAACACATCAAGTTTTTGGCGCTGTTGCCGGGGAGTGAAATTGTAAATCTTTATTTTTATTTAATATTTTGATTTTTAACATTAGATTAGTTTAACCCTTAAAATTAGTGTAATTTAGACTAGTGTAAAATTTTGTAAAATAATGTATATTTGTGTATTATTGTTTGCTTTTGTGTTTGTTTTAATTGTTTTGTGTGTTTTGATTATTTTCTATACATTGTTTTGGTCGATAACCTGATACGGCGTATTCACTTCAATTGGATACGGCGTATCTAACTTTCCTATCCAATACAACGTATCCATTCAGTAGACTGATACGGCATATTCAGATCAATTGAATACGTTGTATCAGTCATCTGATACAACAATAAAAAAGAAGTTTTTCGTATTCGAACTTAGAGCTTAAATTTCTATATATGCCTTTTTCCAAACTGGTTCTACCGATGATTTTATGATTATTTTCAGTAACAATGACAAAGGTGATTAAGGAAGAGTTCGAAAAACTTAGACTACTCGTGATGGATGATGATTTGTTCACTTATGACACACAGATGGGAATGATCTTCGACGAATTTAACAGATTAAGCAGAATTGATAACGACTTGTTTACTTATGAAATTGAAGTTCCTAAACCTTCCCGATGCGATGAACAAACCAGTAATCCAACACATAATGATCTCAGGGAATATGAATGAAAAATGAGTTATGAAGAGTGCGAAAAGATTTATGTTGAAGATGTGATCTTCATTAACAAAAGACTAGCGAGGCTTATTGATGTAACCGTGGAACAATGGTTGGACCTTAAATATGGGAGTCATATGACAATGGATGAAAATGTCAAGAAAGGGGTAATTAGTACATGGTTGATCAGAAGTTATAAGCTGCAATTCGAAGAATACTTGGAGATCAAGAAACAAAGAGACACGTACACACATGAAGTTGATATGGAATATAACCCATCCAACCTGGTTTTCGCTAAATGGCTCGCTTTAAAATTTTACAACCATTTGGATATGGATTGGTACACAAAGAATGCATTATGGATTTATTGGGCAAGAGGTGATGATGAAGTTGAACTTTCTGACAATGAATCTTCGGATCCTGATAATGAAAATCTAATTGATGAGAATGAAGTTGCTGAAATATTTAGGATCGAGACTAATGTATTTGACTTCGAAACACCTACGTGCAGAGCCTTCAAGGAATTTAATTATCTTTTACAAATCGATCCAGATGTCCTTACTAAAGATATTGATGGATTTAAAACTTACGAAGAATATAAAGATGATTGGATATATGTGTGGAATGAAGACATACCATGGGTACATGAAAAACCATGGACAAACAATGGAGTATGGGAAGAACCCACTACTGTTAAACATTATTGTGAACCATTCTCATTTAAGAGTGGACATTCAGAGTGGCCAACTTATAGCTAGAAAGATGACAGATATTGCAATGGTGGAAACTTGCCTGGAGCATTTAAAGTTGGCAACACGCTCCGATATCAAGATTTAGAGTGGTATGAAGCTTTGGAGGATGGCAAACTTAAAGAAGAAGCTTTACTAAACAAAGCCATTATGGAAGGAACGATTAACGAGGATGATGAATCACATAACGAAACTTAGAGAAAGTGGGACGAATATGAGAATACTACCCACAATCATGAAGAAAGTGAATATGAAGAGGAACAAAACAAGGAAAATGTGAATTATTTAAAGACACCACTCATGATGCACCGGTTTGCAAGATTAGAAGGTTTGAGATAATCAAGTATTCATTTGGACAAGATGAAGAGTATGTTGCTATAAAGGAATGTGAATACGTTGATTCAACAAGGACCAATGAAGATGCATGTCGAGCATACCAAGAAATCTTTCGTAGCATGGACGAAGGATGGGTGGTAACGAGGGACAAATAGGAAGTTGAAGAAAAGTCTAACTTAAAGACTTAGCTGAAAAGAAAAGTGCTTCTCGAAAGACAACCCGGACAGTTTTTATTTATTTTTTATAGAGTCTGTCTTCCCAGACATCAATACGGCGTATCCGCTCCATACCATACGACGTATTAAATGTATGGACGTTCTCAGTCCTTTATTTTTCTGCATTTAAACATTATTGTCAGTCCTGTCCATACGGCGTATTCATTATATGATACGGCGTATTTAGCAGACTGACTCGTATAGATAAGTTTTACAGGTTTCTCCATACACGTATCCAGGTTTTTAGATACGACGTATTGGCTTCCTGTATAGTTTAGTTTTATTTATTGAACCGTATGATACCCAAGATAGGAGTGCATGGTTTTCCTATAATTTTTCCCAAGACCTCGCTGGAAAGAAATCGCAAATGTTGGCGAAGTATCGATAATCTGAAATTCTTGCTCATTAAATCATCATGAAGAATCATTGCCGAGCAAATATCAGGGGAGTTTCTCATTCTAATTCTTTTATTTTCTGTTTTTAATGTTTTATCTATATAACGAGGATGTTGTATAATTTAAGTAGGGAGATGGGAATTAGAATGTTACTTGTCCTATTTTTCACATTAAATGCTTAAATTATGCTTAAATTTAAAAAAAATTCAAGCATAATTTTGTGAAATTACTGGTTACATAACCTGCATACATAACCCTTATTAGATATTGTGAGGATTCAGCCTTATCCGTTTCTAAATATTTACCTAAATCCTACAAAAATATAAGTGTGCCGGTGATGTTGTAGACTTTAGAACTTAGCTTGGTATATCTATTCAAGACCACAATAATGAGTACTATGGATTTAGATAGAGTTAACTTGTTTAAATTGGTAAATTTCTAGGATTACACCTAACAACCTATATATATTGTGTTATTAACTAACTATACTGGTTAGTTAACCCCCGTATAAACCCCTTGTTTACTCTCATTTTAAGAGTAAGATACCCCTAGAAAAACCTATAGAGTCAATCCTTTAGGATAACACCAACTATTTGTTTCGTTACACGTTTACACCTTAGCCTACCATGTTAGATTAAGTCCATTTATCAGTTGCTAGTTGCTTAAAGTGTAAAGTATGTATTTCCTGTGTCTTGTGTCATTTTTTATCTCTGGTATGGTTGGAAAATTTACACATTGCAATTGGGAATGTAAAAAGTAGTCAAAACTCATGTATTTTTACTACCATCACAATTATTGGTACGTCCTAAGAGCGAAGAATTATCGAAGAAATTATCCGGAGCTATTATGATCGTGAAGATAATGAAATTACACTGAGATTCGTAGTATAGTATATGAAAAAAAATTAGAAAATTGCAACAAAAAAAGAGGAGGAAAATTTGAAGATTGTCGGTTCATTAAAGCTTAAACCGATAGAATTATTTGAAGGATCGATTATTCGTTGATACGTATTATAAATTAACGATGTAAAGTTTTGTATAAAGTGGTAGATATCGCCACTTGTCTTTGTAAAAGTATGTATAGTATGGATGAATGGGAAGTTGACCGTTATAGGAACGCCAACTTAGGTTGTTGATCTATGATCGAAGATGTTTTTGTATTGATGTGTTGTTGCGTAGATGTTATTTATGCATCAAGTTTTACTATTTATTTTATGCCGACTATAACTAAAAACAACACTTTAATGGGCAGTGTACCCGATCAAGATGTAGCTTCGTTGGTAAGTAGGGTGTCGATCACTAAGAGCGAGAGCGTTAATTCCTTCATACGAACTAGCATGTCTATTACAACGTTAACGGCCATGATAATGCATGTCTTGTACCCTCGATGGTATTATATGAACTATTGGTGAAGGGTAGTTAGAATGTTCCAACCCTATAATCATTCTTCATCCTAAACTGTATGGTTTAAAATTACGAAAATGATGTGATCGAACACGCGCATGTCTATCCTAAACCTGGCGTTCCGGGATTACGTATGCTCAGCCAGCCCTTGTTGGAGTGGTACTTCTGGTAAAAGATTGTAAAATGATCAACCGTAAGCCTTTCCATACAACAACCCATATTTATCTTTATAAACTTGTTACTCCTTAGCTTTAGCGGTGGAGATGTTTCATCCTATTGCCCAAGCTTACGAATATAACTCTCTGCACGACCGAGCAATTAAGCGGATAGTTACATGTTACCACAATAGATTCGTTGAGTGTGATTAGAGTTGTTTTTTCATCTTCCTCGCTATATTTTATGGGTGTTTGGTTGTGATACTTGTAATTAGATCGACATAAATGCTTTACCAAAAAATATCCTTAGGGATACATTTAATTTGAAACTTCTAATGCTACTTGATGAACAATAGATTCAAATGGTGAGATATTTGATGACATCAAATAATGTCTATTTTATAGCATCATTTATCCCATGTTATTAACCCGTTCTGTATAGTTATTGCAAAGAATTGTTACTTAATCGTTTATATTTGAGAATTGCAGTAATTATGAAGTGATTGGTGAAAGATAGCAAAAGACACGCATTATGGAGCTTAAAAGAAGATATTTTGA
Source organism: Tanacetum coccineum (assembly GCA_026074375.1). NCBI lineage: Eukaryota > Viridiplantae > Streptophyta > Magnoliopsida > Asterales > Asteraceae > Tanacetum > Tanacetum coccineum. The sequence continues at coordinate 52,427 of BQNB010006108.1, read as the reverse complement.
ATATTACTATTCTGAAAACCAATACGTCGTATCCATCAAGGAAGATACGGCGTATCCGTGCCTGCACTCACCAAAGACCACAAATGATGAAGCTCAATACGCCATATCTAAAGATACTCAATACGCCGTATTCAATATATGGAACAAATATAGTATTCTGGAAGATATCAAGCGTGGTCCCTACTCTAAGAAATCCCCAATATGCCGTATCCAACTCCTTGGATACGCCGTATCGAACCGACTTCCAGACCCTATAAATACAAAGCTCAAAATTGAGTTTTAAGTGTGCTAAATCATATTCTCGCTTACCTAAACCATAAAAGTTGATTTTCAGAGGAGAAAAAGAGAAGAAGAGGTCGAGCAACGTTATCAATTCCATAGTAGACAAAGTGTAATTCCTTTATACTTTAGTAGTCGTCAATTTTTGTATCATCGTTAACTCATTAGTTTACCTTGGGCCAAATATTGCTCTATGTATTTATTTATGAAGTTTAAGGCACTCCTTCGGGTATAGCCATTATTATGAAATCTAATGTTTGGTATTTGTTTTCCTCATTTCTTGATTTATTGTTGTAAGCTTGTTTATGTTTATCAATTTATACTTGTTTACGCGCTTTTGTATGCGACCTATCATTCAACTGTATCTAGTGACACAGACCAAGTAGATCAAGAGTCCGGGATAGCTCTCCATATAGTAATTTATACATCTAGAATAATAGTTACACTAATATTGTCCTTTTAAGTCTGTGTCTAGGATACGCTTCGGGCTTAACTATATTATTGTGATATTGCTAGATGGTTAATTGATCGTGTTATTAACAGGTGACCTAGATAATTCAACAAGTAACATTCTGATTCCATTGGATAGTTGGACAAGTGGACTACTAGTGTATAAATTGCCAATAAGCGGTAAGTGGGTAAAGTCTCTATGAGCTAGGGTTTAACAAGATCACCATTGCTTTAATCCCTAAGATAGATTATAATCAGCAAATAAGGATGCTTTATGCGGATGCTTTAATTGTGACAGAATTATCATGTCTAGGTCTTAGGATGATGTAACGCCTAAGTCTTAAGAATGATATGCCACCTCGAGAGAAGAAATCATTGCACTTAATAAACAAACCACAACCAACTTTCTAATCAAGATATAATAATGGTTAATAGTAGGTTTTCTTATATAAGGTTCGACCGCTCTTTTATCATTTTTAATTAGCTCCCCCCTATCCCCCGCAGTGGGTTAAAGTGCCTTGAATTGATTGTAGTCACCAACCAAACCGTGCCAGTCTCTCAGGCTGAAAACCCCCTTTTTTGTTAGAATTAGGATATTAGACTGACATAGGTTTAACATAGGTTTAGAATAGAATAGAATTAACATAGATTAGATAACCAAGATATTAATTAAATTGATAGATTTAACCTCGCTTCAAGTGTTCAACACTGTTAAACACACCCCCAAAAATCACAACGCAGCGAAATACCACTTGGGGTGCTACTTCATATTACAGCAGCCTAGATACCAATGAGAACGACCTCTAAAAAAGCGTCGTTTGTAAACAATCTCGTTGATTTTCTGAAACAAAATAATAGTTTGTCCCTTAATTGCAACACGAATGAAAAGCTTTGAAAGCAACACAACGAGAAATTGATCATTTAATAGAAATCCAAGTAATAAATCATTGGTCAATTATAGACTCCAATCCATCAGATAAATCTATCATTTTAATTCCAACCTAGAAAAACATGCTTAAAAAGGTCAACATAAAGTTGGTGAGTTCATAGGTTTAAGACTCACATTATAAACTTTCCAAAACCAATTACTCTTAACTGCGATAAATAAAAAACAATATAGGACAAATATTAACAAACATATGAAACTTAGTTCTAACATGCAATCCACATACTAGGTAGGAACGTTACCCCCGATCCATTTCAACAACTAGGTAGGAACGTTACCCCCGATCCATTCAACAACTAGGTAGGAACGTTACCCCCGATCCATTTCACAACTAGGTAGGAACGTTACCCCCGATCCATTTTCACACTTACGGCACCTAAAGGTTCTACCAGCTTGGAGCCTTATACTTAGTCCTGGATCACAAATAACTGGGAGGCTCACCCTCCGATCCAAAATACTATTATTGAGTAGGGCGTACTCCCGATCCCAAATCAATACCACTTGACAGTCATATAGAACATACAAGTAAACCACATTCAACATGCAACAATAAGTCATATAGCAGACACATAATGTCCACATGAAACAAAACATATAATCAAGCAATTAAAACATTTAGCATCATTTCCATCCCAATGTAAAAACATTTAAAAGTGGAACTATGAAACTCACAATATCCTTTAAAAACAATCACATTGTTATAAGATAACCCAGTAAGTAAAGAGTTTGTAGACAAGCATGTATTTCCCCCTCGCAGGTTTATAACATTCCAAAAGATTGAAAAAGCAGGTTAAGGAACCACATTATGAATGAAGAACGATAGTGGCGATAGGCAACTAATAGCACAATACGAACGAAAGACAAAAGCACGCTCGATCAAAGAAATTGCAATCCTAATCTTAAAGGCTAAGATCCACTAGCCTAGGATAATAATTAGGTTCCCCTATGATAGCACATCAACTGCGACCCGTTGATAAAGATTTAGATTTCCCAAGTTTGTAATAGTTATGGTGTTGGCTAAATAAATACAATAAAATAAACCCCAAGCGAGTAATATATTTCCGTATCTATTTCATGTGAAAAATAACCCATATATAACTCATAAAGACAAACAATCCAAAGATTAATGAAAAGTAATAATATTACCTTCGCAGGTATTTATTTAAATAATAATGTGAATAATTAACTTAAACCAAATAGTTTGACAACCATTAATAATGAAAGAGCTTTGTACAAAGGTTGACACATGTCATAAACTTTATGAATTAAACAACCAATAGTTTGTTAACAGCTTATAATAATCATTATAAAATTTAATAATATATATATAAAATATATTCGTGTCCTTTCGACGGGTCGTTTCTAAAACATTGGTCTCCAATGTAAAAATATAGTTTCGTTTTGTTGTCAATTTTACGGCGTTAGTATCATTTAAATATATATCTTTAAAACATGACATAGCGACCTATTATCGGTCTCTAAAATGATAGCAGTTTTTGTGAAACCATAAATAAATTAGAAATTATATAAAATTTCTTCATGACTTTTCCCTTTATTAACTTTCCATTTATTTGCAAAAACCACTGACGATTTTTTTTCCTTAATCAATATATGATGAAATTATTCGCTTTCTAATATTTCCAATGTCTGCGTGTTCCAGATATAATATATATATGTTATTATATCTAATCTAAACAAAATAATATAATTTACATTTATTTAACCATTATAAACCACCAATTTATATATCCGGTTTTTAAATATTTATAAAACCTTGTAATAATTTTTATTAATCAATTTCATTAACCAAACGAACCCTTATAGAAAGTGCTCACCCAAACGCGTCCTGTATCGTTATCCTGCCAAAACCCAAATCACCCCTATTGCTACCTAAACATACCAAACGCAACCTATTTGTGTCCCGTGTCACCAAACAGGCCCATTCGGTCGGCCGTAAAACCCACAACCAAACACACCCTAATTTGTCACTAATAACCAAACGCACCCTAACCGTTTGACCCGAAACCAAACGCACCCCTGGTGCGTTTTCAAGCAACCAGACGCACCCTAATTTATTTCTACAAAACCAAAAACATCTTTACCATGGCTGTTATAATCTAAACCAACACGCCCTACCCGCTTATAACCAAAACCAAACACACCCTACACGTGCCAAACCCAAACCAAACACCCCCGTTTGGCTGCCATAATACCAAACGAACCCTTATTTGCTACAAATCAAACGAACCCCCCGCGTGGTGAAAACCCCCAGCCAACAAACACACCCTTAGGCGTGGCTGCCGCACCCATCGCAGCCCCGTGTTGTGGCTGTTCACCTCAAAACAAACACCCCTAACTGCTATAAACCCCCGAACGCACCCTATAGCGGCGGCAGCCCGCCAAACGCGCCCCATAGAAAGTGGCGCTCGCCGCCCCCCCCTTTTCTTTCTCGGGCTGCACAACAACAAACCCACCAACACCCCTAGTTGTTTTAATAAACAAACCAAACGCCCCAGGCTGTTAGACCACAACAAACGCACCCATCTCGGGTTTAATAAAACGAACGCAGCCTTTTCGGGTGGTGGTGATGACGGTATGGTGATGATGATGACGGTGAGGATGGTGGCGGAGTGACGGCGATGGTGGTGTTGGTTGCGATGGGACAGCAGCCGGAGATGAGACAAAGGCGAGTGGAGGAGAGTGAGTATGATGAACGGGTAGATCGGGCGAAGAGGAAACCATTTTTGGACTTCACCGGAAAACTCCGTCGAAAAAGTTTTCCGGCGGCGGCGACATGTTGGCGCGGCGGTAGGTGGCCGAGCGTGGGAGGATGCCGAATTTTCATTGGGAAGGAGAGAGTGTTTAAAATGTGTGGGTTATATTGAGATGGAAATGAAATTTTATGTAATAAAAATTTTAAATTATATTAAAATTTATAAAATTAAATGACAATTATTAAATAATTTAGGGTGATTTTGTAACTTTTTTAACATATGTTTTTATAACTATCGGCTTCGGGACTCGTTTGGTTAAGCGATTAACTAATGATTCAACGCACGAAACTTGCGCCATTGATTTTCTAATCATTTTTCTGATAAGAATGAGTATTTACACCATTTTATTTCATAATTGTGTCATAACATTTGTTTAAAATGTTTGTTATTCATATATATATTTTTCCGATAAACTTTATCCGTAAAATGAATTTTAACTTCAATAATTGCGTTTTTAACAAACGTTTTCGGTTAACAATATAATTGATTTATTAAATATTTTTATTTAATAAATTATGATGATTAAATATAAATTTAATTATTTTGGGTCGGCACGCGTTGTGCTCAAAATTTTGCGAGGACATACCAGTCACCTTCTGACTGAGTTTTTCTCCGGGTCTCGTCAAAACTAAAAAGTGTCAGGAATGTCGTTTTCCCATCTCAAATTTTCTTTAGAGTTCCCGAATAATGAAAACGTGTTTTAGATGGTCGTTCATATAAGTCAAGCCAGACCCTAAAAGTCAACGATTGAAATCGTCATTCAAAAATTCAAAAATTCTCGGATGTTACAGTACCTACCCCTTAAAGAAATCTCGTCCCGAGATTAAATCTGTGTTATCCGCTTAGTGTGACTAGGAACAAGACTTAAGATTTACTAACCAGTTGAACATGACGCTGATAACTTTATTACAGCAAATTCGTGTTTCTTCTTTCTTCTACATTTCTTCCTTCAATCTAACACCAAAAAATTTTGGCTAGGTTCGTCTCATGGATATTTTAATCCATCAAAATGGGTATCGCAAAATATATCATTACAGGTCTTATGATCCTGGTAAATAAAAACCGACTTTGATACGGAAAGTCGTATTATAGTGAAAAAAACCCCCTCAAGAATAAGGGTGTAGTCCGCGTGAGTATGTTTTGTATAAGGTTTTCTAAATTCCGAGGACGAATACTCGTTTCTACTATCTAATTAAGGTTCGATAATTTCACATCAAACGTGGCTTAAATGGATGTATGTAGCCAATTTACTTGGCAGTACTTAATTAGTATCATGACTTAAATTGGTGTACTATTTGTCTGCAATGAGTAATTCAACTGAATACTATATCGACATATGCTTATCTTGTTTAAGGTGGTTTCATCACTTAGTTGATAAAGTTTGTATAATCTGGGACCACTCTAGGACCCAACAACAACAACCATAACGTCAATACTATAACAAATAGTGATGGGGTACAGAGGGTGAGAACCCTCCGAGAAAACAATATCCCCAGAATAAAGTTCAATAAATGAGAGGAGCTCGCGAGAGAGCTTATGCGATAGCCGGCGGATTATGGTACTCAGTCGCTAGTTTGAGGACGAATCAACTCCATTAACTCAAGTATGTAACAAGTCTGTCAGTTCCACAAACAGTTTTACGTCGCAAGCTGCAATCGCAAAAGTTCAACTTAATAGAGACAAAGGAGTAGTTCAAGTGATGGCCTTAAGATCTGTCCGAGTGGTAAGAACACGATTTGTTTCTAGAAAACCCTCTTCAATAACAGATTCTGGGATATTCGAATTTAGGGTCCCTCTCGTGTCATATCAGGATAACCATAAAGCCCACTCATTTTATAAATTACATTATTTGCTAAAGAGCTCCTAATTTATAAATAATCAATTGATAAACTTATGGATCGGTGATTTACAATTTTATTTATTTACAATGAAGAGGCGTCCCAATATCCATTTAAAGAAATCAATTATAAATCATCCTACTTAATAATTTCCTGATGCAATACGCGTACTCACATAACCAACAAGGTGTGGATACATTACGATGCATGCTCTAATGAGTATGAGACGATGATTTAAAACTCGTCTTTTTTTTGATGCTGGGGAGTAAAAACTGGCCTAGGCGAGATCAATATTAGAGTTCAAGATAGTTTAATGAGTACCTTGGTTAGATTAAACCGGGTAAAAGTACTTAGATGAACCCGTTAAATCTAACCAAGGTACTATTAACTATCTTGAACACTATATTGAATCTCGCCAGCAGTTTTTACTCCCAAGCATCCAAAGACGAGTTTAAATCACACGTCCCCATACACATTAGAGCACAAGCATCGTAATGTCATCCTTCACCTTGAAGGTTATGTGGAGTAGCGCGTATTTCTCGGAAATTTTAAGTAGGATTGATTTATAATCTGTTTTATTTAAAAGGATTGGGACGCCTCTTCATTTAAATAAATAAATTGTAAAATCACCGATCCATAAGTTTAACAATTGATTATTTACATAAATTAGAGAAGCTTCTTTATGCAAATTAAGAATATAAAATGAGAAGGGCTTAATGGTATCCGATATGACACGAGTATGAACCTAAATTCGAAAATCCCAGAATCTGTTGAAGAGGGTCTAGAAACACAATCGTGTTCTACCACTCGACAGAATCTTAAGGCCTCACTTGGAACTACCTTGTCTCACTCTTAAGTTGTTACTATTGCAATTGCAAATCCTTGCGATCGTAAACTGTTCGTGGAACTGACAGACTTGTTACATACTTGAGTTAATGGAGTTGATTCGTCCTCAAACTAGCGACTGAGTATCATAATCCGCCGTCTATCGCATAAGCTCTTCCGCGAGCTCCTCTCATTTATTGAATTTTATTCTGGGGATATTGTTTTCTCGGAGGGTCCTCACCCTCTGTATCCCATCACTATTTGTTATAGTATTGACGTTATGGTTGCTGTTGTTGGGTCCTAGAGTGGTCCCAGATTGTACAAACTTTATCAATTAAGTGATGAAAGCCACCTTAAACAAGATAAGCATATGTCGATATAGTATTCAGTTGAATTACTCATTGTAGACAAATAGTACACCAATTTAAGTCATGATACTAATTAGTACTGCCAAGTAAATTGAGTACTTACATCCATAAGCCACGTTGATGTGAATTATCGAACCTTACAGATAGTAGAAACGAGAATTCGTCCTTGGACATTTAGAAACTTATACAAACATACTCACGCGACTACACCTTCTTCTTGAGGTTTTAACTATAATAAGACTTTTCATATAACGCGGTTATACCAGGCATAAGACCTGTAATGATATATTTTGCGATACCCATTTTGATGGATTAAATATCCTGGACGAACCTAGCCAAAATTTTTGGTAGATTGAGAAGTGTAGAAACACCGAATTTTGCTGAATAAAGTTATCAGCGTCATGTTCAAATGGCTTAGTAAATCTTAAGTCTTGTTCCTAGTCACACTAAGCGGATAACACAGATTTAATCTCGGGACGAGATTTCTTTAAGGGGTAGGTACTGTAACATCCGAGAATTTTCGAATTTTTGAATGACGATTTCAATCGTTGACTTTTAGGGTCTGGCTTGACTTATAAGAACGACCATCTAAAGCACGTTTTCATTATTCGGACTCTAAAGCAATTTGATGTAAAACGACATTCCTGACAACTTTTTAGTTTTGACCGAGACCCGAAAACAGTCAGAAGGTGACTGAAATGTCCTCGCAAAATTTTGAGCACAACGCGTGCCGACCCAAAATAATAAAATTTATATTTAATCATCATAATTTATTAAATAAAAATATTTAATAAATTAATTATATTGTTAACCGAAAACGTTTGTTAAAAACGCAATTATTGAAGTTAAAATTCATTTTACGGATAAAGTTTATCGGAAAAATATATATATGAATAACAAACATTTTAAATAAATGTTATGAAACAATTATGAAATAAAATGGTGTAAATACTCATTTTTATCGGAAAAATGATTCGAAAAACAACGGCGCAAGTTTCGCTCGTTGAATCATTAGTTAAGTCGTCCAAACGAGTCCCGAAGCGATAGTTATAAAAACTATGTTAAAAAGTTACAAAACTCACCCTGAACTATTTAATACTTGTCATTTAATTTTAAAGTTTTAATATAAATAAAATTTTTATTACAAAAATTTCATTTCCATCTCAAATATACACACATACATTTATAAACACTATCTCCTTCCCCATGAAATTCCGGCAGCCCTCCCCCATCGCCGGCCACCCTGCCGCCGCCGGCCACCACGTCGCCGCCGCCGAAAAACTTTTCCGGCGGAGTTTTCCGGTGAAGTCCAAAATGGTTCCTCTTCGCCCGATCTACCCGTTCATCATACTCACTCTCCTCCACTCGCCTTTGTCTCATCTCCGGCTGCTGTCCCACCGCAACCAACACCACCATCGCCGTCACTCCGCCACCATCCTCACCGTCATCATCATCACCATACCGTCATCACCACCACCCGAAAAGGGTGCGTTCGTTTTATTAAACCCGAGATGGGTGCGTTTGTTGTGGTCTAACAGCCATGGGGCGTTTGGTTTGTTTATAAAACAACTAGGGGTGTTCATGGGTTTGTTGTTGGCAGCCGAAAGGGGGCGGCAGGCGCCACTATGGGGCGCGTTTAGCGGGCTGCCGCCGCTATAGGGTGTGTTCGGTTAGTTATAGCAGTTATGGGTGTTTGTTGGACGGTGGACAGCCACCCACACGGGGCTGCGATGGGTGGCAGCCACCGCCCTAAGGGGTGTTTGTTGGCTGTGGGTTTCACCACAGCGGGTCTTTGATTTGTAGCAAATTTAGGGTTTCGTTTGGGGTTTTTTTTTAAAAAAATTTAGGCAAGCCAACGGGTGTGTTTGGTTTGGGTTTGGTCACTGTGTAGTGTGTGTTTGGTTTTGGTTATAGCAGGAGTAGGGCGTGTTGGTTTAGATATAACAGCATGGTAAAGAAGTTGTTTAGGTTTGTAAAAATAAAATTAGGGTGCGTCTTTGTTGCTAAAAAAACGCACCATGGTGCGTTTTGGTTTCGGGGACAAACGGTTAGGGTGCGTTTGGTTATTAGTGACAAATTAGGGTGTGTTTGGTTGTGGGTTTAACAGGCCGAATGGGCTGTTTAGGACAGCGGACACAAAATAGGTTGCTAATGGTATTGTGGTAGCAATAGGGGTGTTTCGGGGGGGGGGTTTGCAGAAAAACCCATAACAAGGACGCGTTTGGGTGAGCACTTTCTATAAGGGTTCGTTTGGTTAATGAAATTGATTAATAAAAATTATTACAAGGTTTTATAAATATTTAAAAACCGGATATATAAATTGGTGGTTTATAATGGTTAAATAAATGTAAATTATATTATTTTGTTTAGATTAGATATAATAACATATATATATTATATCTGGAACACGCAGACATTGGAAATTTTAGAAAGCGAATAATTTCATCATATATTGATTAAGGGAAAACGTCGGGTTTTGCAAAAATGGAAAACGTTATATAAACGGGAAAGTCATGAAGAAATTTTATATAAATTTCTATATTTATTAATGGTTCACTAAAACTGCTATCATTTTAGAGACCGATAAAAGGACTATGTCATGTTTTAAAGATATATTAAAATATAACTACGCCGTAAATTGACAACAAACGAAAACTATATTTTTACATTGAGACAACTGTTTTAGAAACGACCCGTCAAAGAAACGAAATATATTTTATAAAATATTATTAAATTTTATAATGATTATAAACTGTTACAAACATGGTTTGATTAATTCATAACGTTAAGACATGTGTCAACCTTTGTACAAAGCCTTTTCATTAATTTAATGGTTGTCAAACTAATTGGTTTAAGTAATTATTCACACTTATTATATAATACCTGCAAGGTATATTATACTTTTCATTAATCTTTGATGTTTGAGTCGTTATGAGTTTATATAATGGGTTAATTTTTCACATGAAATATATACGGAATATATTACACGCTTTGGGTTTATTTTCAATTTATTTATTTAGCCAACCACCAAACTATTACAACTTAGGAATCTAAATCTTTATCAACGGGTCGCGTTGATGTGGCTATTCATCGGGGAACCCAAATATATTATCCTAGGCTAGTGGATCTTAGCCTTTAAGATTAGTTGCAATTTCTTGATCGAGCTGCTTCGTCTTTCGTTCGTATTGTGCATATTAGATGCCTATCCGCCAATCGTTCTTCATCATCAATGTGAGTTCATAACCTCGCTTTTCAATCTTTTGAATGTTTATAAACCCGCGAGGGGGAAATACATGCTTGTCTACAAACTCTTTACTTACTGGGTTATCTTATAACAATGTGATTGTTTTTAAAGGATATTGTGAGTTTCATAGTCCCACTTTTAAATGTTTTTACATTGGGATGGAAATGATGTTAAATGTTTTGAATGATGATTATATGTTTTGTTTCATGGGAACATTATGTGTCTGCTATATGACTTAATGTTGCATGTTGAATGTGGTTTTACTTGTATGTCCTAAAATTGACATGTAAGTGGTTATTGATTTTGGGATCGGGGAGTACCCTACTCATAATAAGGATTTAGGATCGGAGGGTACGCCCTACCCAGTATGTGATCCAGGCCTAAGATAAGCTCCAGCTGGTAACCTTATAGGTGCGTAGTGAAAAATGGATGCGGGGGGTAAACTTTCCTGACCTAGTTGTGAAATGGAACGGGGGGTAACTTCCAACCTAGTTGTTAAATGATCGGGGGAAACGGTCCACCTAGTTTTTTTTTGTTGAAATGTGATCGGGGGTAACTTCCTACCTAGTAGTGGATATGCATGTTAGCATAAGTTTCGTAAATTTTGTATAATTGTCCTATATTGGATTTGATAATCGCATGTAATGAGTTTTGGAAAGTTTATAATGTGAGTCTATAAACCTATGAACCCACCAACTTTTATGTTGACCTTTTAAGCATGATTTTCTCAGGTGAATTAAATGCTTATATTATCTGATTGCATTGGAGTCTAAAATTGACAAGAGTCCATACTTGGATTTCTATAAATGATCAAATCTCGTTGTGTTGCTTTCAAGCTTTTCATTGTGATGCAATTAAGGGACAACTATTATTTTGATTTCAGCAGTTTTTGTCTGTTTTTGGTCATTTAAGCTCGTTTTTAGAGGTAAAAGATATGTGTAATTAAGCACTTATCAACCATTAATTGAATGTGTTCCACTGGTGTGTCGTTGTGCGGTGTATATTTTATTGATTCAAGTTTAAATTTATATTTTGCCGACTAAACCAAAAACAACACTTTAACGGGCAGTGTACCCGATTGGTAGTAGTTTCGTGCTAAGTAGGGTGTCAAACACTTGAAGCGAGGTTACATTTATCCATTCAATTAATATCTTTGTTATCTAATCTAGCACGGTTTCGTTGGTGACTATAATCAATTCAAGGCACTTTAACCCAAGCGAGCTAATTAACAAAGGATAAAACAGCGGTCGAGCCTTATATAAGAAAATTGTATTAACCATTATTAATCCAATTAGAAAGTTAGTTTGTTTATTAAGTGTAATGATTTCTTCTCTCGAGGCGGCATATCATTCTTAAGACTTAAGCGCTACATCATCCTAAGACCTAGACACATTAATTATGTCACAATTAAAGCATCCGCATAAAGCATCCTTATTTGCTGATTATAATATATCTTAAGGATTAAAGCAATGGTGATCTTGTTAAACCCTAGCTTATAGAGACTTTACTCACTTACTGCTTAATGTCAATTTACACATAAGTAGTCCACTTGTCCAACTATCCAATGGAATCAGAACGTTACTTGTTGAATTATCAAGGTCACCTGCTAGTCAACACGATCAATAAACTATTGGCAATATCCAATTAACTAGTTAAGCCCGAAGCGTATCCTAGACACAGACTTAGAAGGACAATATTTATGTAACTATTATTCTAGATGTATAAATTACTATATGGAGAGCTATCCCAGACTCTAGATCTACTTGGTCTGTATCACTAGATCCAGTTGAATGATAGGTCGCATACAAAAGCGCGTAAACAAGTATAAATTGATAAACATAAACAAGCATTCAACGATAAATCAAGAAATTGAGATAAACAAATACCAAACATTCAGATCTTCATAATAATGGCTAATACCCGAAGGTATTAGCCTTCAAACGTCATAATAAATACAAAAGCAATTATTTAGCCAAGGTAAACTAACCGAGTTAACGAATGATACCAAAAACTGAACGATTACTAAAGTATATGGAATTACACGTTGTCTCCTATGGAATTGATAACGTTGCTCGACCTCTTCTGCTCTTTTTCTCCTCTGAAAATTGACTTTTATGGTTTAGGTATCGAGAATATGATTTAGCACACTTAAAACTCGTTTTTGAGTTTTCTATTTATAAGGTCTAGAAGTCGGTTCGATACGGCGTATCCAAGGATTGGATACGGCGTATTGGGGATTTCTTAGAGTAGGGACCACGCTTGATATCTTCCAGAATATTATATTCATTCCATATTTCCAATACGGCGTATTGGTCTTCTGGATACGGCGTATTGAGCTTTATTCCTTTGTGGTCTTTGGTGAGTGCAGGCACGGATACGCCGTATCTTCCTTGATGGATACGGCGTATTGGTCTTCAGAATAGTAATCTTCAAAATATCTTCATTTAAGCTCCAAAATGTGCGCCTTTTGCTAATATTCACCAAGTACTCCATAATTACTGCAATTCTCAAATATAAACGATTAAGTAACAATTCTTTGTAATAACTATACAAAATGGGTTAATAACATGGGATAAATGATGCTATAAAATAGACGTTATTTGATGTCATCAAATATCCCCCCACTTGAATCTTACTTGTCCTCAAGTAGCCTTTAGAAGTTTATAAAAATGTATCCCTAAGGATATTTTCCGTTAAAGCATTTATTCGATCTATTACAAGTACACAACCAAACACCTCACGAAATAGGAAGATGAAAACACTCAAATCACTCAACTAATCTATGTGGTAACATGTAACTAATTCGCTCAATTGCTCGGTCGTGACGAGTATTCTATCATAAGCTTGGCAAGGATACACATCTCCACCACTAAAGCCAAGGAGTAACAAGTTTATAAAGGTAAATATGGGTTTTTGTATGGAAAGGCTTACGGTTGATCATTCTACAATCTTTCACCAGAAGTACCACTCCAACAAGGCAGCTGAAGCACACATACACACCCGGAACGCCGGGATAGACATGTGTGTTCGATCACATCCCCATTCGAATTTAACCAACGGTTAGGATGAAGAATGATATAGGGTAGGAACCTTCTAACTTTCACCAAAAGTCGTAAACCAACGAGGTACAAGACATGCATACATGGTCGTAACGACGGAATAGACATGCATGTTCGTACAGATCCTCATTCGCGTAAAACCAGAAGCTAATCATCAGGTAAGAGGGAAGTAAATTGTTGTTAAATAAAAATCAAGAAACAAATAGATTAAGACTTAAGATACAAGTTGCTAGACAGTTATTTCCCGACCGTTACCATGATAAAGACACAACTATTTACAACGTCTTGATGATAGATCAAAAACAGCAACCTAAGTTGGCGTTCCCGTAACGGTCAACTTCCCAATCTTCCCAAAACTTTACATACTCTACAAGGCAAGTGACGATATCTTCCACTTTGTACAATACTCTACATCGTTGATTTTTTAGACGTATCAATGAATAATCGATCCTTCGTGTAATTCCTTCGGTAGTTTCTTTGCGAAACGATTATCTTCAAACTTTCTTTCTCTTTTTGTATTTTTCTCATTTTTTCGATTTTTTTATAACTATACTTCAAATCTCGGTGTAGTTTCACCATCTTCACAATCATAAAAATTCTGGATAATTTCTTCGATAGTTCCTTCGTCTTCGGATTCACTAATAATTTTGACGGTAGTAAAATCACATGAGCTTTGACTACTAATATACATTCCCATTTGCAATGAGCAAATTTCCAACTGCACCAAAGATAGAAAATGACACAAGACTCAGGAAATACAAGCTTTACACTTTAAGCAACTAGCAACTGTAAATTAAACTTAATCTAACAGGGTAGGTTAAGGTGTAAGGATGTAACGAAACAAATAGTTGGTGTAATTCCTAAAGAATTGGCTCTACAAGTTGTTCTAGTGGGTCATCACTCTAAAGATGAGAGTGGAAAAGGGTTTAAACGGGAGGTTAACTAACCGGTGTAGTTAGTTAATAAGCAACATGTAAAGGAGATTTGGGTGTAATCCTAAAATTTACCAATTTAAACAAGTTACTCCATCTAAATCCATAGTACTTATCATTGCGGTCTCGAGTGATATACCAAGCCAAGTTCTAAAGTCTACAACATCGCCGGCACACTCATATTGATAGGATATCATTTCATCACCAAAACACAAAAAATAAGAAAAATAGATTTTAGAGAGAGAAAGTAAAAACAAAGAAAAATAGCCTTTAAATGTTTAAGAACATTTAAAACAAAAATTCTTTTGTTTATCCAAGAATCTTCTAAACAAACTAACAATCAACCTGTGTGTGTGTGTTGGAACCAATATGTTCCAAATTGAAAACCAAATCAAAACAAAATCAAACAACCTTGAGTTTCTGTGTTGTCCGATATCTCTTACTCGTGTGTTGTCCGATATATGTCAACAAAAGCAGTACTAACTGCTTTCAATAGCAGTAGTAATATACACACAACATACAAATGAACATGCGCAGTATTAATCTTCCGCTGGCACACAAAGAAATATTAGTACTCGAAACCCTAGGAGCATAAACTTCATTCGAACCCAATAACATGAAGCCTTACCTTCAAACGAGCAGCACAAACTCTCATTCGTGACAGTACTAACTCAATTTCCTACCAAATGCTAGCAGTATTAATTCAAGAAGCTAGAAGTATTAACACATAATGAGCAGTACTAACGTTTTGAGCCAACAGAAAATACAAACCCACATTACTTTATCAGTATTAAAAATAATGTTGGCAGTATAGACCTTTTAATATTGTTTACCTTTGAGATCAATGAACCATAGAACCAATCAAACCATGTGTTGCTGCTACTAGTAACCTTCTTATGTGTATTCGTCAATTAGACCATCCAAGCTGCTAGTTTTAGATCATGCCTTAAATCCAAGATAATAGTAGTTCCTCGTGTAACTGCTTTATAGTTTCTGTGGTCAGCACTAAGAATATCGTGGCAACAGTATTAACCAATTACCACTGTTAAGAATACCTTCTTTTTTTTTAAGTATCCAGACGACATTTTTAAGTGTCACAAAGCTGTCACAAGTCTGTCACTAATTCTGTTTACTCCTTCCTCATACATTCTATGAAACGTTATTTGTCACAGAACTTCCTGTCTCCTTTCTTGTATGAACCCTCGATCGATACTTAGGGTTTTAGATCAACAGATTAGGGTTTAAAAGATTCATAATTGAACCAAACCAAACCTGTTAATACATAGGAACAACCAACACCATTGTTCTTCCTTTACCAAATTAGGATTTTATGAAAAACCCTAATATTCACCTTCATCTATGACATGTAGCTTCTAAGTAACGAATAAGAACAAACAACATAATGATCTTGGATGCACGACTAGAAACAATACTTCCTGTTTTATAGAATTAGGGTTTGCAAGAACCCTAATTGTAGTGAATTTGAACGTAACAAGAAAACAAAAAATTCGTCACTTGTTTCTTCATAGATTCGACATCAACACCACCTTGTGATCCTAGATATCATGAGCCACGAGGCTCTAATACCAATTGTGGAGTCTGATAGAATAGGTCTCGGGCAAAACTGAAAAGTTGTCAGGAATGTCGTTTCACATCGAATTGCTTTAGGGTCCAAGCCGTGAAAGCGTGATTTAGATGGTCGTTCTTATAAGTCAAGCCATACCCTAAAAGTCAAAGGGTAAAATCGTCATTCGAAATTTCGAAAATTCTCGGATGTTACACCTTGCATATAGGTGTTTCAAAATTAAATAAATTAGTGTCGATCCTAAAGACTTCAGCAACTTCATCCTTATCATCAGAAGATTCTTCATCTGTGAGCTCAACTTTATCATTTTCTCTGATCCAGTAAATGCAACCTCAGACGGATCATATCCCATGTCATCATCATCTTCATGCTCCGAATCATCATCCATTTTCGAGTCACATGGGATGTTAGCAACTTCAACTTCATATGTGAATAAATCATCATACATCCCACTTAATCGATTGACTTCATTGTTGAAAACTTCAAGTGATGTATCGCAAGTGAGCGAAACATCTTCGACCTTAACATCCTTAATTTTCTTGAACTCTCATTTGATAACCTTTGTCATTCTTACTAAAAAAATAACCAGATAATTATCAGTAGAACCAGCGGGAAAAAGGGTATTGAAAAATTTGGGCTTTAAGTTCGAGAATGGAAAAGAACTTTATGAGATGATCGATACGCCGTATTCAATATAAGTGAATACGCCGTATTAATATTTTGAATGAATATGTTGTATTAGACAGAAAGTTGGATACGCCATATCCAATGGAAGTGGATAAGCCGTATCAGGTTATCGACCAAAACAGTGCATTGAGAAAAACAATTAAATACGCAAACAATTAAACACACAAATATACAAGCAATAATTAAAGACAAATATACAAAATTTACTGAATATAAAAAAATATACACTAATCTAAATTACACTACTCCTAAGTGTTAGATCTAATTTAATGTTAAAAACCAAAATATCAAATAAAAATCAAGATTAATTTTCACTCCCCGGCAGCGGCGCCAAAAACTTGATGTGTCGTTTTGTGGTGTATATTTTTGTGATTCAAGTTTTAAATTTATATTTTGCCGACTAAACCAAAAACAACACTTTAACGAGTAGTGTACCCGGTCGGTCATAGATTCATGGTAAGTAGGGTGTCGAACACTTGAAGCGAGGTTAAATCTATCAATTTAATTAATATCTTGGTTATCTAATCTATGTTAATTCTATTCTATTCTAAACCTATGTCAGTCCTAATCCTAATTCTAACGGGAAAAGGGGGTTTTTAGCCTGAGAGACTGACACAGTTTGGTTGGTGACTACAATCAATTCAAGGCACTTTAACCCACGCAAGCAAATTAACAAAAGATAAAAGAGCGGTCGAGCCAAATATAAGAAAACTGTATTAACCATTATTAATCCGATTAGAAAGTTGGTTTGTTTATTAAGTGCAATGATTTCTTCTCTCGAGGCGGCATATCATTCTTAAGACTTAGGCGTTACATCATCCTAAGACCTAGACACATTAATTCTGTCACAATTAAAGCATCCGCATAAAGCATCCTTATTTGCTGATTATAATCTATCTTAGGGATTAAAGCAATGGTGATCTTGTTAAACCCTAGCTCATAGAGACTTTACCCACTTACCGCTTAATGGTGATTTATACACTAGTAGTCCACTTGTCCAACTATCCAATGGAATCAGAACGTTATTTGTTGAATTATCTAGGTTCACCTTCTAGTCAACACGATCAATAAACCATTGGCAATATCCAATTAACTAGTTAAGCCCGAAGCGTATCCTAGACACAGATTTAGCAGGACAATATTTGTGATACTATGATTCTAGATGTATAAATCACTATATGGAGAGCTATCCCAGACTCTAGATTACTTGGTCTGTATCACTAGATCCAGTTGAATGATAGGTCGCATACAAAAGCGCGTAAACAAGTATAAATTGATAAACATAAACAAGCAATCAAGATAAAAAAATACCAAACATTCATATCTTCATAAGAATGGCTAATACCCGAAGGTATTAGCCTTTAAACGTCATAATAAATACACGAGCAATTATTTAACCAAGGTAAACTAACCGAGTTAACGAATGATACCAAAAACTGAACTATTACTAAAGTATATGGAATTACACGATGTCTCCTATGGAATTAATAGCGTTTCTCGACCTCTTCTGCTCTTTTTCTCTCCTCTAAAAATTGACTTTTATGGTTAAGGTATCGAGAATATGATTTAGCACACTTAAAACTCGTTTTTGAGTTTTGTATTTATAGGGTCTAGAAGTCGGTTCGATACGGCGTATCCAAGGTATTGGATACGGCGTATTGGAGGTTTCTTGGAGTAGGGATCACGTTTGATATCTTCTAGAATATTCACATACTATATCTTCAATACGGCGTATTGAGTTCTTCTGGATACGGCGTATTGATCTTCATTCCTTTTGTGGTCTTTGGTGAGTGCAGGCACGGATACGCCATATCTTCCTTAATGGATACAGCGTATTGGTTGTCAGAATCATTAATCTTCAAAATATCTTTGTTTAAGCTCCAGAATGCGCTCCTTTTGCTAAAATTCACCAAGTACTCCATAATTACTGTAATTCTTAAATATAAATGATTAAGTAACAATTCTTTGAAATGACTATACAAAAATGGGTTAATAACATGGGATAAATAATGCTATAAAATAGACGTTATTTGATTTCATTAACCCCATAAGGGTGTGTTTATGCCATGAGCAATGAGAAAGGTAAAGAGAGGAAAGAAATTTTGTGAGGCTGAGAAATTTTGTGAGGCTACTTTGTGAATGAATGACCTAATGTGTAAGTTTAGGAAGTATATATAGGACAAGTGGTAGGGTTTTAGTGTCCCTAAGTGATCCATGAGTCAAGTAAAAACTTGAACCATCTCCCTATGGTCCTTGTGGGTCGATTGGTCATAAGCAAAAAGAGGGGGACCAAAACAACTTAAGTCACTTGGAAAATAAATGGTTACATTATAATATTGATAGTGTTTTAGTGGTCCAAGCACGTAAGAATGCATGTAATTAAGGTGTAAGGGATTTTTGGCATGTAGGAAGGAAGAGAACAAGAGTGTCATTTTCACCACCTTGCATGCATGAATTCAAATTAAAGTAGAAAGATGTTTCAAGATTTAATTTAAGTGTATGTATGTATGCATGGGATTTGGGTAGGGGGAGGGGTGACCATGAATTTTTTTACTTCTAAACCCGAGATATATTATAACTAGAGTTTACACGAAAAGATTATGGGTTTTCGGGTCTCCGTTTAATCAAAACGCGAAAAACATAAATTGTACACGAAAAAATGTAAAAATCATAACCGGGGGTGCACGCGAACTACGTAACACTTTAAAATGATAATATAATGCATATAACACATAGACTAATCCAAGTCTAAAGTCGAAATGCATCCGATGACTATTTTCAGTTTTACGCGGGACAACTTCCCGGAAAATTGCCAAATTTAAACGTAACGTATAAAAGTCAAGAATAATGATCGGAAAAGTTTAAAATAATGACCTGAAATTTATGAGGTGTGACATCTTTCCTTCGTTAAAAGATCTTTGTCCTCAAAGCTTAAGACGTAGCTTTAGACGTAGATGTAGGGTTTGCAAAAAGATAAGGTTACTTTTTCTTTATTTGATCTTCGCGTTCCCAAGTGAATTTAGGGCCTCGCCTAGAATTCCAACGGACTTTCACAATTGGGAAACGGCTCTGATTTAAATGTTTGACTTCTCGATCTATGATTTCAACCGGTTCCTCGATGAAATTAAGCTTGTCATCAATCTGAATCTCATCCAACGGAATAGCAAGTGGTTCGTCGTAGAAACACCTCTTCATATTGGAAACATGAAAAGTACTATGAACACGGCTTAGTTGGTCTGGGAGTTCAAGTTGGTAAGCAATTGTTCCAACATTTGCAAGAACCTTGAAAGGTATAACGAGGGTTCAGCTTCTCCAGTTTACCGAAACATATCACCCCTTTCCATGGTGATACTTTCAACATAGCCTTATCTCTAACTTGAAACTCCAATGGCTTACGTCTCCTATCGGCGTAGCTCTTTTGTCTATCACGTGCAGCTTGAATACTCTTCTTGATTTGGATGATCTTTTCTATAGTTTCATGAACAATCTCTGAGCCAGTAAGCTGAGCATCTCCAACCTCAGCCCAACTGATGTGTCGTTGTGTGGTGTTTATTTTATTGATTCAAGTTTTAAATTTATATTTTGCCAACTAAACCAAAAACAACACTTTAACGGGCAGTGTACCCGATCGGTAGTAGTTTCGTGGTAAGTAGGGTGTCGAACACTTGAAGCGAGGTTAAATCTATCAATTTAATTAATATCTTGGTTATCTAATCTATGTTAATTCTATTCTATTCTAAACCTATGTCAGTCCTAATCCTAATTCTAACGGGAAAAGGGGGTTTTTAGCCTGAGAGACTGGCACAGTTTGGTTGGTGACTACAATCAATTCAAGGCACTTTAACCCACGCAAGCAAATTAACAAAAGATAAAAGAGCGGTCGAGCCAAATATAAGAAAACTGTATTAACCATTATTAATCTGATTAGAAAGTTGGTTTGTTTTTTAAGTGCAATGATTTCTTCTCTCGAGATGGCATATCAATCTTAAGACTTAGGCATTTTATCATCTTAAGACCTAGACACGTTAATTCTGTCACAATTAACGCATCAGCATAAAGCAACCTTATTCGCTGATTATAATCTATCTTAGGGATTAAAGCAATGGTGATCTTGTTAAACCCTAGCTCATAGAGACTTTACCCACTTACCGCTTAATGGTGATTTATACACTAGTAGTCCACTTGTCCAACTATCCAATGGAATCAGAACGTTATTTGTTGAATTATCTAGGTTCACCTTCTAGTCAACACGATCAATAAACCATTGGCAATATCTAATTAACTAGTTAAGCCCGAAGCGTATCCTAGACACAGACTTAGAAGAACAATATTTATGATCCTTTTATTCTAGATGTATAAATCACTATATGGAGAGCTATCCCAGACTCTAGATTTACTTGGTCCGTATCACTAGATCCAGTTGAATGATAGGTCGCATACAAAAGCGCGTAAACAAGTATAAATTGATAAACATAAACAAGCATTCAACGATAAATCAAGAAATCGAGATAAACAAATACCAAACATTCAGATCTTCATAATAATGGCTAATACCCGAAGGTATTAGCCTTCAAACGTCATAATAAATACAAAAGCAATTATTTAGCCAAGGTAAACTAACCGAGTTAACGAATGATACCAAAAACTGAACGATTACTAAAGTATATGGAATTACACGTTGTCTCCTATGGAATTGATAACGTTGCTCGACCTCTTCTGCTCTTTTTCTCCTCTGAAAATCGACTTTTATGGTTTAGGTATCGAGAATATGATTTAGCACACTTAAAACTCGTTTTTGAGTTTTCTATTTATAAGGTCTGGAAGTCGGTTCGATACGGCGTATCCAAGGGATTGGATACGGCGTATTGGGGGTTTCTTGGAGTAGGGACCACGTTTGATATCTTCCAGAATATTCACATACTATATCTTCAATACGGCGTATTGACTTCTTCTGGATACGGCGTATTGATCTTCTTTCCTTTGTGGTCTTTGGTGAGTGCAGGCACGGATACGCCGTATCTTCCTTGATGGATACGGCGTATTGGTCTTCAGAATAGTAATCTTCAAAATATCTTCATTTAAGCTCCAGAATGCGCGCCTTTTGCTAATATTCACCAAGTACTCCATAATTACTGCAATTCTCAAATATAAACGATTAAGTAACAATTCTTTGCAATAACTATACAAAATGGGTTAATAACATGAGATAAATGATGCTATAAAATAGACGTTATTTGATGTCATCAGGGAGCATTAGGAAGCTGTCAAGTGGCAGCTACGCTACTTGAAAGGTACTTCGAAGGCTCATCACTAGACGTTGATTTAGATGTCTACAGGGGCCGGGAGATTAGGGTACTGATGCACCCAGTCCACACAGAGCAGATTACGCGTACTGAACTCGGCCCCCCCCCCCCACGCAACACCCACCGCCCCCCCCCCCCCCCCCCCTCACACCTCACCTACACTCTCGATAGCGATCTACTATATGTTTCCTCCTAGATAACTAAGAGGGGTTTTTAGCAAGCCCGATCTCTACCCGATTCACCCGCTATGGAGGTCTGCTTATAGCTCAGCGGCTAGAGCTATCATGAAGTTTTGTTTTTCAAGTGGTGGTCGGCTTTTCCCCCCCCCCCCCCCCCCCCCCACCCCCCACACCCACCCCTCCCCACCCCCCCCCCCCCACCCCCCCCCCCACCCCCCCCCCCCCCCCCCCCCCCCCCCCCCCCCCCCCCCCCCCCACCACCCCCCCCCCCCCCCCCCCCCCCCCCCCCCCCCCCCCCCCCCCCCCCCCCCCCCCCCCCCCCCCCCCCCCCCCCCCCCCCCCCCCCCCCCCCCCCCCCCCCCCCCCCCCCCCCCCCCCCCCCCCCCCCCCCCCCCCCCCCCCCCCCCCCCCCCCCCCCCCCCCCCCCCCCACACCCCACCACCCCCCCCCACACCCCCCCCCCACCCCCCCATCCTCCGTCACCACCCACCCCCCCCCCCTCCCCCCCCCCCCCCCCCTCCCCTCCCCCCAACTCCCCCCGCCCCCCCCCACCCCGCCACCCCCATCCCCTCCCCCCCCCCCCCCCCCCTCCCACCCCACCCACTGCCCCCAACCACTCCTCCCCCCCCCCTTCATTTCCCCCAACCCCCTCACTACCCCCCCCACCCCCCACCCCCCCCCCCCCCCCACAACCCCCCCCCCAACCCCCCCCCCCACCCCCCCCCCCCCCCCCCCCCCCCTCCCCCCCCCCCCCCCCCCCCCCCCCCCAGCCCCCCCCACCCCCCCCCCCCCCCCCCCCCACCCCCCCCCCCCCCCCCCCCCCCCCCCCCCCCAACCCCCCGGAGCATTAGGAAGCTGACAAGTGGCAGCTACGCTACTTGAAAGGTACTTCGAAGGCTACTCTCTGTTTCCTCAGAAAAGAGGTTGTCTTAGAAGGATTCTCCGATTCAGACTATGGAGGTTGCTTATATTCGGGCAAGAGTACTATGGGTTATGTTTTCACAGTGGGTGGTACATCAGTTAGTTGGATGTATAGAATTCATAAGTGTGTCACTATGTCAACTACCGAAGCCGAGTATATGGCTATTTCAGAGGCTGGAAAAGAGTTGGTATGGTTAAAAAAATTTCTTCAAGAGTTAGACAGAGCCCAAACATAGTGTGTTATGTTTTGTGATAACCAGAGTGCTATTCATCTCACGAAGAATCCAGTGTTTCATGGTCGAACGAAGCACATCAAGATAAGATATCACTACATCCGAGAACTGGTGAATGAAGGAATGTTATCTTTGAAGAAGATTCTTAGAGCAAAGAACCCTGCAGGCATGCTTACCAAGGTGGGGACAACAAAGAAGTTGAAGCTTTGCGCAACTTCAACCGGCCTCCGAGATAACTGTCGAACGGAGGATGGTGTCTTACCAGAAAGAGAGAGGTTATTCCCATTTTGATGATGTTAGTCAGGATACCTTGTATCAAAAGTCTCCTAGCCCTGCGTTTGGTTAGTGCAGTGTGTTTCGTATGTTCGATGGTACATGAAGGTTAAAGCAATAACATTGTTGAAGGGAAGATGGTTTGAAGTTTACAGAGATTACTTAAGACGGAGAGCTGTGAAGTGATCAGCCTCCAAGTGGGAGATTGTTAAGTTGTGAAGACCGATATATACTTGTTGGGTGCAAAATCAATCCCACATCGATAAAATAAGTAAACTGGAAGATGGGTTTCAACTTATAAATACCCCCTCATTGTAATTGTAAACAGTATCTCTTGTGTGTGTACCACAATAATAAAATCTCTCTGGTTTGACCCCGTGGACTGCTATGACTACCTAAGTCGTAGATACCACGTTATATCTCATGTTTTTTTTTTCGCAAGCGTTGTTTGTATTGTTTTCCACGTTATTTCTCGGGGCTTCTTTCGCGCTCCTTTCTGCACTGCCCGCCCCCTATTAGATTCTGATTTTAGCAGTTTTTTTTTTGGTTTTTTTGTGGTTTTTTTTTGTCATTCATTTGTTGGTCCTCGACGCGATCCACAGGCTCGTGCCGATGGCCACTCCCCTCCCCCGGGCTCCCGGGTCCCCGCGTCGCCGCTTGACCCTCCTAAACACATAATTCGCTCCTTAAACATGCTATCCACCACATGTCTCACTCTAACACAAAACGTTTAACGTTTAACATTCAAAATATATGGCTTGTTTGTCAAGAAGTGTATACGTTATCCTAAGAAGCATTAAGATATAGCCAAAACAGCTTTACCCTATTGCTTTTAACTACTACTTACTACTTTGTGTTACTGCTGGCTTTGCCAAACACAATCCACACTGTTTTCACATTGAATAAAAACATTCAACAACCACTACAAGAAAAGAGAGAACCGACGATGAGCTTTTCCCTGGCGACATATGTCGCCAGGGAAACACCACTAAACGACAAAACTCCATCCGACGTGGCACTAATTTTGGTTGAAGTTTGACTAAAAGTATCCCCAATGACATGTCGCCGGGGATAATTTAGTTAAACTTTGACCCAAAAGTCTACCAAAAAACTGAGCGGTAAAGTTTTCCGCGTCACTTTCCCCGGCGACATGTCGCCGGGGATAGTCTTGACCGATGTTGACTGAGATTAAGCAAAGTCATTAGTTAATTGCATTGATTGGTGGCATTATCCCCAACGATATGTCGCCGGGGAGTGCATGTTGACTTCTGATGTGTCGTTGTGTGGTGTGTATTTTTATGATTCAAGTTTTAAATTTATATTTTGCCGACTTAACAAAAAACAACACTTTAACTATTGCGTTTTGCCTAGGAGGAACTCTGCCCATTTCATTTCTTGGCTGTGTTTTGTCTCAAGAATTGACTGCGTTTTGTCTAAGGTTCTTCTCTGCGATTTACCTCTTGCGATTTGTCTATTTTTGAAGACCTTCATTGCGTTTTGGTAGAAAGAAACTCTGGCAAAATTTCTTCTTCACTGCGTTTTGTCTCCAACAAATTGAGATTTGTCTAAGGCTCTTCACTGAGATTTGTTTAACTCATTTCAACCAAACCAAATCATAATTAAACAACACATCACATAATCTAACAAACAATCATCATTTTTAACATACAATTACTAATCATTGTTCGATCAACTTAATCATTTC
The DNA here is from genome assembly GCA_026074375.1 of Tanacetum coccineum. Classification (NCBI taxonomy): domain Eukaryota; kingdom Viridiplantae; phylum Streptophyta; class Magnoliopsida; order Asterales; family Asteraceae; genus Tanacetum; species Tanacetum coccineum. The sequence continues at coordinate 26,826 of BQNB010006108.1, read as the reverse complement.
AATCAATTAAGATAGTTAATCTTTCGGAAGACATTCAATGTGCCGGTTCTGATACCTAACCACCTATGCTTGATAGAACTGACTTTGCATCATGGCAATAATGTATTCGACTGTATTGTCAGGGTAAAAAGAATGGTGTGAACATTCTGAAGTCAATTGATGAAAGACCATTTCAAATAGGGACTTTTTGGGAAACACTTGCTGAAGGAACTAAAGGTGCCCTAGGTCCAAAATGACCTCGAGTCTATTCTGATCTTTCTCCTGAAGATAAGGAAAGGTACAATGCTGACATTCGGGCAACGAACATCCTAGTTCAAGGGTTGCCAAAAGATATCTACTCTCTTATCAATCATTACACTGATGCAAAGGACATATGGGACAATGTGAAGATGCTCCTGAAAGGTTTGGAATTAACAAAAGAAAACCGTGAATCACAACTGTATGATGACTTCGAACTCTTTCGTCAGCACAAAGGAGAGACTATTCACGATTACTATGTCCGGTTTGCCAAACTCATCAACGACATACGTAACATCAAGATGACCATGTCCAGAATGTAGTTAAATTCTAAGTTTGTTAATAACATGTTGCTAGAATGGGGTAGATTTGTAACAGCAGTGAAACTCAATAGAGGCTTGAGGGACTCTAACTATGATCAACTGTATGCTTATCTAAAGCAGCACAAGGCACATGCCAATGAGAACAAAATGTTGTTGGACCGATTTACTCAACACACAGTTGATCCTCTCGCCTTGATATCTAATGTTGCACCTCAACAGTACAATTCAAAATCATCTACAAATCTATCATCCACATATGTACACCACACTTTTGCTGAGCAACTCTCTCAACTTGAACATCGAGACTCTCCTCCAACAGACCAACTAATTAAGAATTTAACCACGACATAACACTTCCCTTTCTCACCCAATCATACAAAACATAACCTTCCCTTAACCAAACATCAACTCAGAACTACCGTCAAATACTAAGAACCAAAGCCAACAGTTCCCAAGAATGGTCAGGGTTGTGGTTCAAAATGTTTGGGGTTTGACGATAATAGAAGGACACAATAGGTGTAACAATGCAGCGGAGAGTGCAAGGTACAACTGGTTATGGTGGGAGCTGCAGAATAGAGTCCGGAAATGCAAATCTGTCAAGCATGGCAAGTTAAGTGCATACATAACTACAACGTTCTAAGGCCATATAGCAATGAATAGTACTCAACCCAAGCGACCACAGAACTCTGAATACTTCAAAGACAAGATATGTTACTGATAGGCAAGCTCAGAAAGAGGTGGCATTGGAATACGACCAATTAAATTTCATGCAGTGGACAGACAACGTTGTTGATAAAGATGTAGATGAGCAACCTGTTCAGGATTTAGCACTCAATGTGGATAATGTGTTTCAAGCTGATGACTGTGATGCTTTTGATTCTGATGTTGATGAGGCTCCCATGGCACAAACTATGTTCATGGCTAATCTATCATCTGCAGATCCTGATTATTATGAAAGTACGTCCGTCATAATGAATTAGACATTCATCAGAGTACACGACCATGATCAATATCAGGATGCTGTTTGTGAACATCATGAAGAACACGAGATGCATGACGATGTACAACCAAACTACGTTGTGACTCGCATGCCGATTATACGAGTGATAGTAATATGATTCCGTATGGATCAGTAGTAAAGGGCAACGTAGTTGCCAATTTGTACAAAAAAATGTATCTGTTATGTCCAATGATGCATACATGATGATAATATAACTGATATGTATGAACCTCATGCCCAATCTGTCTCTAAAACAACACGGAACACAGTAGTTGATAATTCACTAACCTAAACTCTGAACTTGCAACCTATAAGAACAATTTTTGAACTGTATGAAAGACGGGCCAGGTTTGAATTAATGGAAAGAGAACAAAAGATTGATGAACAATTAAGAATAGTTATCACTTGACGCGCAATATTAATGAAGAATACTTAAAAGAAGGAAACTTCATATATGTAAAATTGGCACCTTGCATCTACCATCAGCCAGTAACGAGGGGGTCAATGGTTCGATGGGGGGGGGGAGATGGTGTGGTGGGGGGGGGGGGGGGGGGTAGAGACGTTGTGTGCTGATCTTGTGCAGGAAAGGAAGAGACATGTTATAGTTATGGAACGTATGAGAAGAAAGGAGACTAAAGTACCGTATGTAGAGTGATGATATTTGTTTTGTTTGAGTGAACATTATAAGTCTTACTATTTAATTAAGTTACTTAAAGGTTTCGTCATTTTATTGATGATATGATATAACAAAATTAACTCTAACCATGCACTCTACAAGATCAAAGGTACCACCCCGCTAGCCACAAAACAAAGCTCTTCACGCCCCCTGCTTCACGCGAAAATCACATATCTTATCACACACCAGCACTCATTCCGGTCCAGTGGGCCCCATCAGTCGCGCAAAAATTCAAGACAGGATCAGCCCCTCAACCGAGAACACCTACACTGCCTGAGCAAAAACTCACTAGGAAGAGAAAGCTTACTCATATGGAGCTTCACATATCGATAATTCCATACCCCGAAAGGAAAAAGACCCAGGGAGTTTCACTTTACCTTGCTATATTAATAATGTTTTCTTTGATAACGCCCTTGCTGACTTAGGAGCTAGCGTAAGTGTCATGCCTCTCTCGACCTACATTAACTTAGGTTTAGGCGAATTAGCTCACACTAAGTTGATGGTTGAATTAGTAGATAGGATAGAGAAATATCCAAAAGGAATAGCTGAGAATGTACTAGTAGGGGTTGGTAAGTTTGTTTTCCTCATAGACTTCATAATACCAGATATGCTCGAGGATGTCAAAGTGCCCTTGATCCTTGGAAGACCGTTTTTGTCTACCACCCACGTTAAGATTGATGTGTTCAAAAGTAAGATTACTTTGAGGGTAGGGGATGAGAAAATTATTTTTAAAAGTATGAAACCTACTAGTAGTTTGATTAAGAGGGTCTACATGTTTAAGAGAACGTATGGAACTTGATTTAGAAGTTAGGCTAATAGGAGATACTTTGGTGTTAAATAGATCATTAGACCCTTTATATGGAGATTACATCGAATTAAATGATCTTAATGTACCATTAGAACTTAGGAGAGATCAAGTTGATGATTTGATGCCCACCATAAAAGAAGGTAAGGTAATTGATGATCCCATGATTGACATAATCAAGACTAGGAATAATGAAAGTTTTGACGAGTACCTTAATTTTTGTGACTTTGACTGGAAGATCCATATTGATTGTGCCTACAACTTGATATTTTCGTACATGATAGGTTTTGAGCATGTAATGCTATTTTTTCCCAATTTTGTCCATTAATGTGAGGTCTAGGGAGTTCTACAATTCTATAATGAAGGATAAAGTTGAATACAAAGGAAAGAACGTAGTTGGAGCTTTTATGAATGTACCTATTTTTGTCAGAAAATTTTCTGTTGTAACACATTTTGTAGTTGTGGAAAATATAGATGGCTACCGAGATCAAGACATGGGAGATATCATTCTTAGAGAACCGTTCTGCAAAGCTTCATGTGTGGAAGCAAGAAGGATTGATGGGTTAATCACTATCCATAATGGTAATAACAACGTAACTTACCAAATGGCGCGATCACATCTAAGGTTTTAACATCTATCTAATGCCCAATGCAACAAGATCAAGACGTTACTAAAGGTGAGTATGCATGATAAGCTAAATGGAATCTTGCATCCGTACCAAAAGCTCAAAAGTTTCTATAAGGGGGTCTTGAACTTAGGACCCGAATATGTTCGAGATACAAAGATGGAAGAATGGCTCACACGCGGGCACATAAGCGTGCATGAGATGAAGTGAAGAAAGCTAAAGAAAAAGTCTAACCTAAAGACTAGCTGCTTCCCTAGAGACAACCCGGATTGTTATTTATTTTTATCGAGTCTGTCTTCCCAGACATCAATACGGCGTATCCGCTCCATACCATACATAGTATTGAATGTCTGGACGTTATCAGTCCTTTATTTTTTAGCATTAAAAACTTTATTGTCAGTCTGTCTATACGGCGTATTCATGCACATGATACGGCGTATTCAGCAGACTGACTCGTATCGATACTTTTTACAGGTTTCTCCATATGGCATATTCCAGTTTATAGATACGGCATATTCCAGTTTATAGATACGGCGTATTGGTCCCCTGTACAATTTATTGTTTTTATTATTTATTAACCATAGGATACCTGAGATAGGATTTTGCATGTTTTTCTATATTTTGCACAGGACCTCGCTGGAAAAGAAATCGGCAAAGTTGGTGAAGTATCGATCATCTGAAATCCTATATGTGTGTTGTAGTCATGCTGGTATTCAGACGCATTTACAACACACGTTCTTGCTTAAAAACTCAACTTGGAGAATCTACCGAGCAAAACATCAGGGGAGTTTCTAGTTTTAATTCTTTTAATTTCCCGTTTTAATGTTGTATCTATACAATAAGGAAGTTGTATAATTTAAGTAGGGGGGTGGGAATTGGAAAGTTACATGTCCTATTTTTCACATTAAAATGCTTAAATTATGCTCAAATTCAAAAAAAAATCAAGCATACTTTTGTGAAATTACTAGTTATATAACCTGCACACAATAACCCTTATTAGATATTATAAGGTTTTAGCCTTATCCGTTTCCAAATGATTACCTAAATTCCATAAAAATATGAGTGTGCCATTGATGTTGTAGACTTTAGAACTTGGCTTGGTATATCTATTCGAGACCACAATGATGAGTACTATGGATTTAGATGGAGTAACTTGTTTAAATTGGTAAATTTCTAGGATTACATCCAAAAAGCCTTTATATGTTGTTTTATTAACTAACTACACCGGTTAGTTAACCCTCGTATAAACCCTTTGTTTACTCTCATTTTAAGAGTAATATACCCTTAGAAAAACCTGTAGAGTCAATCCTTTAGGAATAACACCAACTATTTGTTTTGTTACACCTTTACACCTTAGTCTACCTTGTTAGATTAAGTCCATTTATCAATTGCTAGTTGCTTAAAGTGTAAAGTATGTATTTCCCGAGTTTTGTGTCATTTTCTATCTCTGGTATGGTTGGGAAATTTGCACATTGCAATGGGAATGTAAAAAGTAGTCAAAACTCATGTATTTTTACTACCATCACAATTATTGGTACATCCGAAGAATGAAGAATCATGGAAGAAATTATCCAGAGTTATTATGATCGTAAAGATGGTGAAACTACACCGAGATTCGTAGTTATGTATTGTAAAAAAAAGAAAATCGAAAAAATTAGAAAAATCGTAACAAAAAAGAAGAGGAAAGTTTGAAGATAGTCGGTTCGTTAAAGCTTAAACGGTTTAAAAGTATGTTTAAAAGCCCATTGGACCCAAACTTCATTCAACTTAAAGAACCAAATGACCCAAATATTAAAAAAATAACCCAATTAAACCCATTCTTTTATTTTTGGGTCAAGATTGCCACCTCTACTTAAACCGATGGAATTATTTGAAGGATATATTATTCGTTGATAGATGGTTATAAATCGAAGATGTAAAGTTTTGTATAAAATGGTAGATATCGCCACTTGTCTTTGTAAAAGTATGTAAAGTATAGGATGATTGGGAAGTTGACCGTTATGGGAACGCCAACTTAGGTTGTTGTTTTTTATCTATTATCAAGACATTTGTAAATAGTTGTGTCTTTATCATGGTAACGGTCGGGAAAAAGTGTCTAACAACTTGTACCTTATCTGTTTTGACTTAATCTATTTGCTTTGTGAATTTTATTTAACAACAATTTATTTCATTTCTTAATCATTAACCTTAGGTTTTACTCGAATGAGGATGTGATCGAACACACATGTCTATTTCGTCGTTACGGCCATATATGTGTGATTCAGTTGCCTTGTTGGTGTGGTACTTTTGGTGAAAGATTGTAGAATGATCAACCCTAAGCCTTATTATAAAAACCTATTTTACCTTTATAAAAAACAACATTTGACGGGCTAGTGTTGTACCCCGGGTCTGGTGGTAGATTCGTCGGTAAGTTGGGTGTATCGAACGTTTGAAAGCGAGGGATGAAATTCTCTCAATTTATTAATATATAGGTTATCTAATCTAAGTCTAAACCTATGATTAATCTTTATGTTAGTTTTAATCCTAATTCTAACAGTTAAAGGGGGGTTTTCAGCCTGAGAGACTTGCACGGGTTTTGGTGGTGGGACTACAAATCAATTCAATATACTTTAAACCCACACAAGCAAATTAAAGAGAGGGAGGATTAAAAGAGGGCCAGGCTTTGGGTATGATGAGGAATAACTCGGTATTACCATCATTTAATCCGGATTATGTAAGTATTGGTTTGTTTTGTATTCAGTGCAAGGGACGTTACTATATGTCTGCAAGAAGGCATATCATTCTTAGACTTAGGCATGGACTCATCATAAGGACTCTAGACCACATTAGATTTTCGTAGTAAATTAGCGTATCCGCGCATAAAGCGCATCCTGATAGATATTGATTATAAATTCATCTAGTAGACGTGGATGACAACCATGTATGCTCGAATGAACCCTTGATATTTAGAGACTAGTAGCCGACTTTGTCTGCTTTAACTGGTAACTTATGATAGGTGGGTGAGTCCACAATCCCAAAGACATATACCATATGAATCAGAACGTTTTGTACTCTTAGATCTAAGGTCACTACCTTCTGTCGATTAGTCAACCAGTGTCAAATCGGGGTACGCAGGACGTTATTAGGATGATATTTATTCCCTAAAATGCATTAGCTATATGGAGAGCTATCCCAGAACTTTAGGTTCATTAGGGCTTACGCCCAATACAAACACCGAAGTTACAGTCGCATTAAATAGTAGGACTAGGACCCAGGTTTAATGATAGGTCGCATACTTAAACACGTAAACAAGTATCATGTGATAAACATAATCAATAAATACAGAGCGATAGTTTAAGAAACTCAAGATATTAAACAGAAAACCGACTCAGTTTAGATTGTTTCTAATAGTTGGCTAATACCCGAAGGTGTTTTAGCCTTTCAAACTATCATAATTTAATACATGGAGTCATTGGGTTAGCCAAGGTATAACTACCGATCGTTAACTCCAAGATGATACCAAGAATGCTGAGACGCTTACAAAAGTATAAGAATATTACACGTTGTCTCCTACGGGATTTGGATTAAGCGGATGATGCAAGACGCTGTCTTCTTCTGTTTTTCTCCTCTAAAAATTGACCATTGTTGGTGGTTTAGGTATCGAGAATATGATTTAGCACACTTAAAAACTTATTTTTTGAGTTTTTTATATTATAGGGTCAGAAGTCGCCCGTTCTGCGGTGTCGATACGGCGCCTATCCAAGGGAATGGATACAGCAGTATGGGGGTTTCTGTTGTGGAGTAGGGAGACCACATTTGATTATACTTCTAGAATATTCCGCTTTTAGAGCATATATCTCCAATACGGGTATTGGGTGCATCTGGATCGGCGTATTGAAAAGTTCTCCTTAGGGGTGTCTTTGGGTGGTGCACATAAGGCACGGATACGCCGTAATCTTCCTTGATTGGATTAACGGCGTATTGGTTGTCAGAATAGGAATCTGTTCAAAATATCTTCGTGAGGGCTCCAGAAAATGCGCCGCTTGCTAATATTCACCAAGTACTTCGCGTAATTTACTGCAATGTCTCAAATATAAACGATTAAAGTAACAATTCTTTGCAATAATTATACTAAATGGGTTAGTTTATGTGGGATATAATTGAGGCTATAAAAATAGAGTTATTTGATGTCATCAAATATGCCGCCCAGTTGTGTATTGCCTACTTGATGTCCTCATGTAACCTTTTAGAAGTTTTATAAAAATGTTATCACGTTAAGGGAGTATTTTGCTATGGATAGTAAGACATTGTATTTGATCTATTACAGTACACAAGTTCCAAACACTCCCTCTAGAAATAGGAAAGATGGAAAACACGTCTGCTCAAATTCACTCAATTAATCTAGTGTGGTTACTTGTACTAATGTTCACTCAAATTGTCGGTCATGACGGAGTCTTTATCATATAGCTTGGCAAGGATATCGCAGACTTCTACCGAAATTATAGCTAAGGAGTAACAAGTTTATAGAAGGTAGAAAATGTGTGTTTTTTATGATAAGGCTTAGGTTTGAATATTCTAACTAATCTTTATCGATACCAGTATATTTACAGAGTTCTTTAGAGGGCGACAGAAAGACCCAGACACGCATGTACACCACTCGTTAACGAGGGATAGACACATGTTGACCTGGTCACTCCCACCTGACTAAGCTGAAAAGAGTAGGACTAGTAGAGTATTTAGGGTATGTTCTTCTAACTGTTCACAATAGTAATAAACCAACAGGCAGTTGGACATGCATAAGTGGCCGTATATGACGGATTAGAGACCTGCGACATACCTCGATCACATCCTCATTCACTAAAACCTTATGTTAATGATTGGGAAAGGGAAGTAAGTTGGTTAGTTGTAATAAAAAAATACGAGAAACAAATAAGGATTAAGTCTCTAGAAATTACGAGTTGCTGTTACACTTTTTCGGGGCCCCGTGGTGCGTACCATGACAAAGACACAACTATTTACAGACGTCTTGATCATTTGATGCAATAACGCAACAACCTAAAAGTTGGCGTGTCCCGTAATGCGTCTGACTTTCTCTAATGTCCCATACTGTATGTAATACTTTACAGAGTGGCTGAGTGGCGATATGCTTTACTGGTATAACCAATACTCTACATTCGTCGTTTGTATCAACGATAATCGAATCTATTCGTGGGTAATTCCTTCAGTAGTTGCGAAAACGATTATCTCAAAACTTTAGCCTTCTCTTTTTGTTGCGATTTTCAATTGTTTGTGTGTGATTTTTTTTCTTGTCTTTGTTTTTAAAACCGCTATATACTGAAACTCGGGTGTAATTTCCACGCCATCTTCACGATCATAATACTTCGATGAGTATTCTGTTTCGATAATTCCTCCATTCTTGGACGTACCATTAATTGCAGGAGGTAGTAAAAATTACTATGGTTTTGACTCATAATAGTACATTGCTCATTTACCGATTGTACAATTTCTTCCTGAACTGGTAACCAAAGATAGAAAATTTTTGACACAAGCTCTGAACATACGCAAAGACGGTCTCTACACTATAAGCCAACTAGAAGCTGCTGTTAAAATAAAGACTTAAGGTCTAACAGTGTTGGTTAGGTGGTAAAGTGTAACTCAAAACAAATGTATAGAGGGTGTAGTTTCCTAAAGTGATTGGCTCTGACGGGTGTTTGCTAGTAGGGGCGAGTTAATCTTAGAGTGAGTCTGTAATGAAAGGGTTTATAGGAATAGGGGTTAATCTTGAAGCCATGTGTAGTTAGTTAATTAAGCTACACGTTCTTAAGGTAATTTGGGTTGTAATCTAAAATTACCAATTTAAGAACCAGTTACTCCATCTAAATCCAAGAGTACTCATACGGCCGGTCTCGAAGTGATAATATACAAGCCAAGTTCTAAAGTCTGTACAACTTCACCGGCTAGACACTTATTATTTTGTAGAGAATTTGGGATAAAAACATTGGAACGAATAGGGTTAATCGCACCTCAGACAATGATCTAAAAAGGTTATTGGTGTGCGGGTTTACCCTGTGATCAAGTAATTTCACATAAAGCGAATGTTGTGATTTTTTTTAAATTTTTTGAGCATATTTTTGAAGTATGTTTGAGTGTGAAAGAAATTAGGACAAGTAAACATTTCTAATTCTACCCCACTTGAATTATGACAAGTCCTCAGTCTTGTATAGATAAAATATTAAATGTGTACGGGAATTGAAAAGAATGTTAGGAATGAGAGAAACTCGCCCTGATATTTTGCTCGGTAGGATTCGACCAAGTTGAGTTTAATTGGCAAGAATTCGCTTTTTGTGTTGCATGTATTTAACGTTTTTGGTGTTGAACAGCCGCCTTGAAGTTTCAAGACTCCAACACTTCAAAATCTCTAGATTTGTCTCCACTAATATTCGTCGATATTTCTTTGCTTCTAAGGTCCTGTGTAAATAATAGGAAAAATGTGGCATTCCGGTGTTTAGTCTTTGGTACTATCGGTTGATTTTAAACTAAAACAAAGAATAGAAACTAATATGTACGGGTCAGTCTGTTGAATACGGCCGTATCAGTGTGTGCTATGAATGAGTCGCTCGTAATCGATGTGCAAAAGAATAGCACGTTTAATTGCACAGAAAGATTGGACATAATGTTTTGTGTGATAAAGTGCATAAGAGAGAGAGTAATTAAGACGGAATAATGTCCAGACAATCAATACGGCTGATATGCGTATTGGCCGGGATAGCGCGTATTAGAATGCTACTGGAAGATCTCAAAAACTGAGCGATATAAAATTAAATAAACCTGTTCTGGGTTGTCTCGGAGAAGGACTTTTTATTTACAGCGAAGTCTTTTAAGTTAGACATTCTGTCGTGTAGTCGAGCTTTTTTTATACGCTTTCTCATGCATGCTAATGATGCTCCGTGTGGGAGTCATTTTCTCATATTCGATCCTCGATGTAATCGGAGTCCTAAATTCCAATATAACTTTGTAGAACCCCTTAAGCGTTTTGGTTGATATGCGAGATTCGCCCTCCATCAAAAATTACGTTATATTTTTATTTCTTATCTTCTTTCTCTTACCTTAGTAGGGTGGGATCTTGTGCATCTGCTCAATTAGTGTGGGGTGTCTTAACCTCGGATGTGATGATGCGCGCACCAAGTGGGAGTGATGGTTCTGTGGCGAGTGTGTAACCTCTCCACCCTATGTCTCTAACACTCGGATGGATTAAGTGTGGACGATGGAGCACTCGCCACAGTTCGAATGTCTTGTTTTAATTCCAACTTCTCTTAAAAATGGTTTGCCAAAAATAACATCGCCCATTCTTTCATCACGATAAGTATCCATATTTTCTAAAACTAAAAAAAATCATCAAATAGAAAAGGTTCAACAAAACTAGAAATTCTATTAAAGCTTCCTTATACCATTATTCCCTATGTCATCATCTTACTTTCATTATAGATTTATGATATTTTGGAATAACATTGACATAACAATATGGGAGAAGGTTAGCGTGCATAAATTCAAATCCTATCATGCATGAAAACTTTAAGTTGTGAGCATAATCTATATGGATCTTCTTACTATAGTTGCAATAACTAGGGTAATTATCAATTTCAGTTTATCAAGTCATCATCCCTAGTTCTAAATTCCTCATATAACACATTTCTTCCTCAATGGTAGCATCAAATCATCACCTTTGACTTTTCTCCTAAGCTCAAATGGTTCATTTAGATTATTTAATTCAATGTAATCCTCAAAGAAAGGGTCTAATGATCTATTTAACACCAAAGTCTCTCCCGTTAGCCTAGCTTCTAAATCAAGTTCCATTTTTTTCTCAAACTTAGCATGTAGATCATCTTAATTAAACTACTAGTAGGTTTAACACTTGTGAAAACAATCCTTTCTTCCCTGGCCCTTAAAGTAATTTTTCTTTTGTAAACATCAATCTTAGCACGGGCGGTAGACAAAAATGGTCTTCCAAGGATCAAGGGCACTTTGATATCCTTGGGTATATCTAAAATTATAAAGTCTATTGGCAAAACAAATTTACCAATTCCTACTAGTACATTTTTAGCTATTCCTTTTGGATATTTCACAGTCCTGTCTGCTAATTCAACTGTTAACTTAGTGTGAGCTAATTCGCCTAACCCTAAGTTAAGGTCGGACGAGAGAGGCATAACATTAACGCTAGCTCCTAAGTCAACAAGGACATTATCAAAGCAAACATTATTAATAAAGAAAGGTAAAGTGAAACTCCCCATCTTCACAAAGAATTCAATTTCACCGAGTCCATGTCCTTTCTGGGTATGGAATTATTGATATGTGAAGCTTAAGAGTAAGCTTCTGAGAATTGTAGTCCATATGATCCCTTCTTTATTTACAGTAGTAACCTTTCATACGACTTAGAAACGGAATCGTCATTTGTCTTATCTTCGTACATGAGTGCACGGTTCTGTCCAGTTGGAACGGGCATCATTGGTTGATCCAATTCGGCGTACTTGGGGTTATGAATCAACTTAATAGTAGTTGAAATCGACTTGACTTGATCTCTCGGGTTCGCTTCAGTAGAGCTAGGTAGACTTCCAAATCCTCTTTCCTGTAGTACCTGCTCATTTGCTTCAATGTTTTAAAATCGATGCTCCTTGGTTTCGAATGGCAGCATCTGTCGAAGCTTGGATTTCTTTAATCAAATTAGAGTTTTCTTCATGTCTCTTTGCCGATTCACTCATAAACTTGCTCAGGGTATCTTCCATAGATTGCATTCGTTCTTGTTATGAAGGATTTACGTTGTTCCTTTGATAGAATCTCAGAGCTGCTGCTCTATATCCCCCTCCTTGAAAAGGTCTACCAAATTGCGTGTAGTAAGCTTCTTTGAGGGTTTTCCCTTCGTCTTTCAGTGAGAAATCTTTGGTTTAATGGGGTCCTTTGCATTGTTCGCATCCAACTTGAGCAACATAGACTTTTTCATTCACTTTTTTTTATCTCTCTCCCAAGATTATTGAGTTGTGCTTGTATAGCTGCCAATCCGTCAGAAGTTTCAGTACTTCTTGACCTAGATGTTCCATTGTGCCATTTTTGAGAGTATTCATCCATTTCTTGAATGGCCACCTTTGCATCAGCAGCAGTCTTAGATGGTATTACACCTCTTGAATCAAGAATCTTTCGAGTAGGAATTCCCAATCCATTATAGAACAAGATTACCTCCTACATCTCTGTTAAATAGTGTTGAGGACACTTCATCAAGAGTTCTTTAAATCACTCCCATGCTTGGTAAAGGTTTTCATCAGGTTCTTGCTGAAAGTTATTGATTTCCTCTATTTTCTTTGCAGTTCGAGCAGGTGGAAAATATTTGTTCAAAATTTTTGTTTTACGACCATCCCAAGTTGTAATTGAACCAGTTGGTTCGTTTCTCAGCGAACGGCTTGCGACTCCAGTCAAGGACATAGGGAATGATCTAAGCATTACTTGGTCTATAGTAATATTTAGAATGTGGAATAGATCGACGATCTCAAGAACTTTCTCAATGTGTTTGTTCGCATCTTCATGATCCGAACCGCTGAAGGTGTTAGTACGTAGTTCCTTGAGAAATTGGCCCTTTAGTTTAAAGTTATCATTGTCTTCAATTTTAGGCCTAACAACCCCCGATCCATAGTCAGCTCGGGTCTTGCTTATGTACTGCTTCACAGTTTTCGCCATTGTTTATGCAACTTCTTCCTCTGAGTATTCTTGGTCAGAAAATAAATTGAAATCAGGCGATCTCATTTCGTCAAGACTTAGTGTCTTGAAGTGCTTCCTAGATGATCAAAAATCTCGTTCTAGATCCTTGAAAGGTGTGAATAGTTTGTTCGTTGAACTCCTTGTCATGCACTACCTGAAACAAGGGATAAACAATCAGTAGGATAGGCTTTTTAGGATAGAAATTTTTTTAATACAAAAATCAAATATGAAAACTAAGATTCTGATTCTGTTTCAGATGATCGATACGCCGTATTCAATAGAAGTGAATACGCCGTATTAATCAGTTGAATGAATACGCTGTATTGGACAGAAAGTTGGATACGCCGTATCCAATGGAAGTGGATACGCCGTATCGAGTTATCGACCAGAACAGTGTATTAGGAAAACAATTAAATTAAACACACAAATATACAAGCAAACAATTAAACTAACAAATATACAAGAATATACACTAATCTAATTTACACTACTCCTAAGGGTTAGATCTAATGTTAAAAACCAAAATATAAAATAAAAATCAAGATTAATTTTCACTCCCCGGCAACGGCGCCAAAAACTTGATGTGTCATTGTGTGGTGTATATTTTTATGATTCAAGTTTTAAATTTATATTTTGCCGACTTAACCAAAAACAACACTTTAACGGGCAGTGTACCCGGTCGGTGGTAGATTCGTGGTAAGTAGGGTGTCGAACACTTGAAGCGAGGTTAAATCTCTCAATTTATTTATATTTTGGTTATCTAATCTAAGTTAATTCTAATCTAAGTCAAACCTATGCTAATCCTATGTTAGTTCTAATCCTAATTCTAACAGGTAAAAGGGGGTTTCAGCCTGAGAGACTGGCACGGGTTTGGTTGGTGACTACAATCAATTCAAGACACTTTAACCCACGCAAGCAAATTAACAGAAGATAAAAGAGCGGTCGAGCCTTATGATAGAAAACTGTATTAGCCATCATTAATCCGATTAGAAGTTGGTTTGTTTATTCAGTGCAATGATTACTTATCTCGAAGAGGCATATCATTCTTAGACTTAGGCGGGACTTCATCCTAAGACCTAGACACATTAATTCTGTCACAATTACAGCATCCGCATAAAGAATCCTTATATATTGATTATAATTTATCTAGAGGACGACACCGTGTATGTCATACGAACCCTAGCTCATTGAGACTTTACCCACTTACTGCTTAACGGTAACTTATGTTAGGTGGTAGTCACAATCCAAACTATACCAATGATCAGAACTTATTAGTTAGTACTAAGCCACTACCTTCTACGGTACAACCAGTTCAATCAGGCAAGCATGACGTTATTAGTGATCCTATTTGTTCCACCTATACGCATTACTATATGGAGAGATATCCCAGACTCTTAGCCTACGCCCAAACAACACCGAAGTTGCAGCGCTTTAAATATGTAGAACTAGACCCAGTTGAATGATAGGTCGCATACTTAAGCACGTAAACAAGTATCATGCGATAAACATAATCAATAAATCAACGATAAATTAAGGAATCAAGATATAAACAAAACCATACATTCAGATCTTCATAATAATGGCTAATACCCGAAGGTATTAGCCTTCAAACATCATAATTAATACAAGAGTAATTGTTTTAGCCAAGGTAAACTAACCGAGTTAACGAATGATACCAAAAACTGAACGATTACAAAAGTATAAGAAATTACACGTTGTCTTCTATGGATTGGAATGCGTTGCAAGACCTCTTCTGCTCTTTTTCTCCTCTAAAATTGACTTTTGTGGTTTAGGTATCGAGAATATGATTTAGCACACTTAAAACTCGTTTTTGAGTTTTCTATTTATACTGATTGGAAGTCGGTTTGATACGGCGTATCCAAGGGATTGGATACGGCGTATTGGGGTTTCTTAGAGTAGGGACCACGCTTGATATCTTCTAGAATATTCACATGCCATATATCCAATACGGCGTATTGATCTTCTCTGGATACAGCGTATTGATCTTCTTTCCTTTGTGGTCTTTGGTGAGTGTAGGCACGGATACGCCGTATCTTCCTTGATGGATACGGCGTATTGGTTGTCAGAATAGTAATCTTCAAAATATCTTTGTTTAAGCTCCAAAATGCGCACCTTTTGCTAATATTCACCAAGTACTCCGTAATTACTACAATTCTCAAATATAAACGATTAAGTAACAATTCTTTGTAATAATAATACAAAATGGGTTAATTACATGGGATAAATGATGCTATAAAATAGACGTTATTTGATGTCATCAACTTCGTTGACCATTTTTTTTACCAAAATCATTAGTTAATAATGTTGGTGTGGTGACGTGGCTTATATTATCCCCGGCGACATGTCGCCGGGGAAAGTTTGTTAGGCTTATATTTTGATTTGGGCTCATATTTCATAAGTTTATTTTGGGCTTATATTTGGTGGGGTGACGTGGCCTATATTATCCCCGGCGACATGTCGTCGGGGAAAGTTTGTTGACTTCGTTGACTTATCTCATTTGCTTATATATAATCGTTTATTATTTATAAAATATATAAATAATATATTAATTATTATTTATAATTATATATTTGATAAATAATAACTATATAGAAAAAGCACTCCGTTTTCTCGGTTCAGTACGTTTTCTCGGTTCGGTCCGATATGCACTACCCTTCTATAGTTGAACATGATATACCATATACTTTTTCAAGATGCACATTCGTCAAGTAACACAAAAACAAACATTCATTTAGTTAAATATTATACATACCATTTGTAGTAACACAAGCGAGGCCTTAGAGCGATAATCATACGCGACTTACAAACAGACACTTAAACTTATTTAGATGATAAATCTTACGTGACTTAAAACATAACACTTTAAACATATTAGAGTGATAATCATAAGAGACTTTACAATAACAACACACTTTTAACAACATAGTTTAATTCGAACATTAAAGCATACAAATTACATTCCAAATGACAAACTACTTCAAACCAAGTTTTCTCGTGTCATTGTAAACTTCGTGAAGTAGTGCAGCTGAATTAAGTATGTGTTGTTCCGGATGCATATACATTTCCACTGTTGCCTCGAGTACCGTTATCTTTTCAAGCAAGTGCTTGCAGTTTGAGCACTCTGCATTTCTTGAAGGTCCCGGAGAATAGTTTTGAGGTGATGAAGCTCCCGAAGAATAGCGTGGAGGTGTTGAAGATTCTAGAGAATAAATTGGAGTCGATGAAGATCCTAGAGAATAAATTGGAGTCATTGAAGCTCCAGGAGAACCGACCAGTAGACAGACTCGTTTCTCTTTCCATAAAAAAAAAAATCTCACATCCAAAATGTTTTTCAGAGGCTTGTTTAAGAGTAATAGAAAATATTCTTTTTACAACTAACAAGGGAATTTATTTTTACTATTACAGAAATAAAAAAGCATGTGTTGTTGCACCTTGATTAGTTGGACATCTTGTATTGTTTACCGCGCGTTTTAGTTTATACAATTATCGCAGAACTTACATTATGGCTCCACAACGGGGGGGGGGGGTGGGGACACGCTAAAAAGCTTCATATGGCACCATCTTCAGAATAATAATGTGATCTGTTTGTGGTTGTGATGGTAAGAGTGTGTGTGATCTGTTGGTGGTTGTGAGGATAACATATGCTCTTATGGTAAAAAAGAGTTTTTTGCGGGAGTATTTAGCGAGAGTTTTTGGCGGGAGTATTTGGCGAGAGTTTTTGGCGGGAGTTTTTGGCGGAAGTATTTGGCGGGAGTATTTGGCGGGAGTTTTTGGCTGGAGTATCGACTCATCCTTTGAACATCTAATGTACATCGATACAATCGACCTCTACTCGGGTGGTGTAAAAATCTAATGTACAACGATAGCTTATCGTTATTGTTAAATCATCTATTGTAAATGATTAGCATCTCACTATATCTGTTTGATACATCTAATGTACAACCATAGCATATCGACTCATCCGGTAAACATCTAATGTACACCGATAAGATATCGACTCATCCCTTGAACATCTAATGTACAACGATAACATCTCAACTCATCCGTTGAACATCTAATGTATAGCGATAGCATATCGACTCATCCGTTGAACATTTAATGTACAACGTTAACATCTGTGACAACCATGACTTGAGCAGGTTAGTCAAACCCTTAGTATTTGACTTTATGTCTATGGTGATGTGCGACTTATGTGAAATATGTAGTTATGGTGTTGATGATATGTGTTTATGTGATAGTGGGATAATCCATCGTTAGAATGATGAGCATTCCAAATAGATTGGATTAATGCGTGAATAAAATGGTGACTTTCTTTCGGTCACTTTTAAAGTGACAAGGGAAAATTAATTATGGAAATTTACTTTTTGTCTTTATATGTGTAAGTATATATATACGTATACGTATTTTGTGTTAGTTATTTAAGATAGGTTTAGCGTTTAGAGTGTTAGATTAAGAAATGTAAAATTTCTATTTTTAGAAAGTTAGGTTGGAAATGAATAATTATTTTTAGAAAGTTAGTAAACTGCGTTAATACAAAAGGAGAGTTAAATTAATTAAAGTTTTTATAAAAACTTAAGGTTTTAAATGTAAATATAAAATAAATAAATAAAATAAAAAAAATATTATATATATATAATATTAAATATTCGGCCGGTTTAAGGGGTTTAAAAAAAATATAATATAATTAAAATACTAAGCCTAATTCTAATCTAATGCCTAGTCTGACTTAGACTAAAATTCTACCTAAGTAGCCATATATATACTAAACCTTGAACCATTAATCCCCTTTCATTCTTGCCGGCAAGATGGAGCGGAAAAAAAGGGAAGACGAATATTTTTTTGGGTTTCGCCTTTAAGGTACGGATTCGACTTTTTTATATCTCGGTCGTTAATTTTCCTAGTAACTTAAATTGTGATGGATTTAGGTTTAAAAATAGGGTTACAAATTAGGGTAATTAATTTTTAGAAATTTTATGATATTATGATGTTAGCTTAATCATTAGATTAATTAGATTAGCGCATTTCTTTATGAGCATGCGTTGGTTTAGATCACTCAAATTAGATGCGTTAATTCACTGAAGAAAGTTCAGGCAGTTTTGTAACGAGCTAACCCGGTCATAAAGATTAAATTATGTATTTACAATTTAATGGAGTTAACCTCAGAGGAGGTCTTCTTTTATAGAAAACCTGCCTCATAAATTTTGTATGGTCGGGAAGTGGGTCAAATGGTAATACAAAATCAGTGTGTTTTAACAGTGACGAATTTCAGTTTTGATTTGGATTTTTCTAAAAATACTTATACACTGAGTTAGAGGCTCTATGTAACGTGCGAAGGTAGTTCATATATTGCTTGTGTGACCCTGGAATTTTGGCTAAGGTCATAGAGGGGTTTTATAGTTGGGTGGTATTAATGCCATACTTTTTAAAGGTCAGATTTCTGGACGATTTTATAACCACTTTGGATTAATGAAATTTTTATGGGATGATTTATAGAAGGTAGTGACTTTGGGAAGAGCTAATGTGAGGTTCATAGGACTATATAGGTAGCATGGTGAATTTTGGTTTTTGAATTATGGGAGTGTTAGAGTAGGCGTTTTGGGCAGCAAGTGAGAGTAAATTTTGTCGTAAAACCAGAAAGTGTTAAGTGTCAACGTTTATTGTGCAAATTGTAAAGTAAGATTTAATAAGATTATAAAATAAGTATAGGACTATGTAGATCACAGAGGCATCCTCATAGTTGAGCGTTAATAATTATGGGTTGAATGCCTATTTGATGGTAATCCATATTGTTTGTGCTTATTTCGTTTAGATTGTTCGTGAGATTTATGAAGTGTTTGTGGATTTGAAGCTAGCAATCAGGTGAGTTTCATAGTCCCATTTTCCAATTTGTCTCTTACAATTTTGGGATGAAATGATGCTTATCGAGATTAAAGATTTTGTTTTGAATGCTTGTGATTATGTGAGTTAATGTTTGTATGGACAATATGGTTACTGTTATATGACTATTGTTGATGTTGAATGTGGATATGGTGTTATCGTCTAATTCACTGTAGGCAACATAAGTTTGGGGATTATATCCCTGGTCGGTATTGTGGTCGTTATCGTCATACTTGTATGTAGGCCGATCCGCGCGGAGTTTGATCAAATCTCTGTTATATGTGGTGTTATCGGTACCAAGAGTATGAATTGGGTATAGCGAATACCTTTCCAGTCGACTATTAGTGGTTTCGGAGGGCGCTAACGTATTACATATCCAGTATGTGTTTGGTTTTTTTTTTGGTGATAATGTGTCATATGATTATGCATGCCTGCATAAGTTCACGTTAGTTTCATAGTTGTCCAAATGACTTTTTGATAATCACAGTAATTGTGTTAAAGTTTTATTGTTGTCCTAAACCTATGCTCTCACCAACCATGTGTTGGCGTATTTTAGCATCATTTTCAAGTGAGCATAATGAGGTTTAGACAAAGTAGGTTAGATGAGACGACTGACTTTTGGGTGCATGGGAGCATACTTCATATTATTTATTTTGCATGAAAACTTATGTTATTGGTAATGAATTGTTATTAGGAGCGTTGGATTATTATTCTTGTATTGGAGAGACCCACTTTCTTTAATACAAGAAGTTGTTTGTTGGTTTGATTGGATTGTCGATATTGTCATGACACATCGTGTCCCTTGACTCATTTATGCATTTAGAAATTCTCTGTTTCGACACCATTGTGTTATGATGATATCCATGACGTTACGCCTCGCGTTTCCGCCTTGGCGCGGTTGTGAAAGATTGGTATCAAAGCCTGTGGTTTTAGAGAACTAGGTGGTTGAGTCTTAAGTCTATAGCTTAGGGTCCCCTCATTATAGATGCATTTTGGACTTATGTGTATAGTTATATACATATTATGCTATTTTCAACCAATTTTCATAAAGAACATAATTACTATATACTTTATTATTATTATACTATATTTATATGTTAAGTTTTACTCTTTGTTATTTGGCATCTGGATTACATGATACACATTTTTGTCTTAAGGTCTTATTTTAGTTTGTCTCCTCCTATTCGTACAGGAAAGTACAAAAATTCCATTGCTATCGCAAACCGGTTGTATAGTTTAAGAATACCAAGTGGACTGTAACGACAAATATTCGATTCCCTTATTGCTGTTTATCGGACGTGCCTCAAAGCTTGAATAGGAAATGACCACTGGAAGAAGTTGATGGGCCAAATTGGTGAGGGAGAAAGGAAAGTTGATGGAAAAGATAATTGACCAGGGAGAGGCACCGCATCACTAAATGTCCTAGGAAAATTCAAGAGATATGAAATGGTCGGCACGAAGAGCTACACGAGGAGCTGCCAGAAGAAGACGTGATTTTCGCATTAGTATTTTTATGGATCCATCCCGCAAATCAACAAGCTAATCGATGACATGACTGTCTCGCACCACATCAAATACCTCAACATTTTGTAATTGAATACAGGGTGGATGATTGAAAAAGTGAAGATACCGAAGTGAGAGAGATGAAATGGACTACAGAACTTGAGTCTTCTGCCTAGTAGCAAGCGGTTGGGGAATAAAGACGATAAAGCAATCGACTCATGGCTAGTGCATCCTCATCCTTGTCCTGGGTGTTCCAGAAATAGTTGTCTGTTTTTATTTGTCTTGCTTTCTTTCGGCAGTTTGGATGCCATATTAGGGATATTATTTTCGATGTTGGTTTTTAAGTGCTTATTAAATTTACAAGTGATTGTTTTAGGTTGTATTCTCTCGGGGTATGATGGGTTATTTGTTTCAACGTGCTATGTGTTGTGTTTAATGTATGAGTGCCTTCTCATAGGAAGGGTGTACATACTGTGAAAGGCCGGCATTTATTATGGTGGCCAACATAATTTTACATGCGCCACGACGCAGGGGGTTTTTTGGAGGTGACTGACAAGATGATTACATGGATTATTGTTGATGTGTAGTATGCATGATATGGTTTTTAATGAATGATGTGATTCTGATCCCGTATTATATTGTCTAATGAACTATAATTTGTATTTCTTATAGAAAATGGGCTTCCAAAATGACGAATGTGGTCATAGCATAGTAGCGACGACAACGAAATATCTCGACGTATGCCACTGTCATCGGCACAACAACTACAAGCCATCATCGCTCAAGTATCTAAGAATGCGAAAATGCTAATAATGGAATAAAGGGGGTGGAAATTGGAAATGATTGGAACAACGGATGTTCTTATAAGACGTATCCATCTTGCCATCCCACAAGGTGTACTATGGGAGGAAAAGGTTCTATGGTGCAATAACAAACTTACTCGGTGGTTCAAATGTTGGATAATGTTATTGATAACTGTGGTTGTGCTATGAGAACAAAAAGTAAGATTGCTGCTAGGCTCACTGGTGATAAGGCTTGTTAACTTGGTGGAACTCCCAATGTCAGGCAAGAGGTGTGTGGATGCATTGGCTATGTCATGACATGACTTTAAGGCATGTGGTTGGAGAGTTTTGCCCCAGTTTAATGAAATGGAGAAGTTTGGAGAATGAGTTTTGGAACCACAAGATGGTGGGGACTACTCATGCTGCCCTACCTACGGACAGGGTTTAGGAGTTGGGCCAAGTTGGTTCCCACACTTAGTTACACCTGAGACATCTGATATCAAGAGGTACATAGTGGGCGGGCCCCTGAAATTAGTGGGATTGCGTCGAGACAACTCCAACCAGATACTATTCAGACTGCTATTAATAAGGGCTGGGTTTCTTATTGATGAAAGAAACGTCAATTGTGGTACGTTAACCAAGGGCAGAGATAAGAGAAAGTAATGGAGGAGCTAGTAAAACTGGGAGGATCTGGAAAAGATAATAAGAAGGCAAAGAGGGGAACTTGTTCGTGGCAACGACTCCTTTTAGAAATTGAAGTAGCGAGAACTCCTAGTGTGGGAAAGTGTTAAACCTTTCATACAGACACGAGCCTTGTAAGGTATGCTTTAATTGTCAGAAACCAGGTCATTTCGTCAAGGAATGTCGAGCACCCCTTAGGCATGTGCTTCTGGAATGAATGTGGTACGATTAATGTAGTAAAATTCGGATCAGAAAAGGTCGTGTTTTGAGTGTGGTAGTTTTGATCATCTTAGTAAACTTTCCCAAGTTGTATTAGAGCACGGGGACAAGCTGGAATTCATTTGGCCCTTGGAGAGTTGACAGAAACAAACAGGGCAACCGGGAAACAGAGTCAGAGGACAGCGGCCTTCAATGTGATCGTGAATGCGATGGAAGCGGTCCTGGATCCAAACGTTTTGTATACGTACGTTCTCTCTGATATGATCACTTTGTTCACCATGATTATTTGTTTATGGATAGCCGATTTTCGTTTCATATCTACTGATTTTGCGCCCTCTTATGTGAAACCTAGCATTGTGAATCGCTGGTTATGTTAATAGATGTATAGCTGCGGGTAGAAAGTGAAGTGGTTAGATAATTATCCGTGACTCAAACTTAGAAACTAGGAGGTTCTATGTTTAGCATAAACTTGATACCTTTGGGTCATGGAGTTTGATGTGATTGTTGGAATGGATTGGTTTGTCCTCTGCATTAAGGCTGTAATCTTATGTCATGAGAATAAAGTGTAGTAGACATACCTGTAGAGGTTGGTTAGGATCATTAGAGTACGTTAGAAATGAGGTCGGGAATTCGCCAAAGCACTGAAAAGAGTGCAAAGGAGAGAAAGCCTAAATTTTGAACGACATAATCGGTAGTCGAGAGTTTTAAAGATGTGTTTCCTGAAGACTTGTCATGGATTGCCTCCGCAACGACAAGTTGAGTTTCGCATCGATCTAGTTCTGGAGAACGCCGGGGTTGCAAAGTCCCCATATCGTTTTAGCGCACTTCAGTGATGCAAGAAAGAATGTTTCTGGGCAGTTGCAAGGAGTTACAAGACAAAGGTTTCATAAAACCTATTTAATTCTCCATGGGGAGCTGCCAGTGTTATTCGTCCAGAAGAAAGATGGATCGCTACGAAATGTGTATTGGATTATAGAGTAGCACAAATAAGTTTAACAGGTGAAGAATCGATTCATTTCCAAGGATCTTGAGACGAGTTGTATTCGATCAACTACATCAGTGGAGGGCGTTACTTTCAAAAGATAGTCCTTCGGTGGGGTTCATCACCAATTACGTGTTCATGAAGATCGACATAATCTAAAGACGGAGGTTCGGACAAGATTCTGGACCATTCTCGACGTGTACAGTTATTGCCTTTTGGGGCTATCACTAATGGCCACCGAGTTATTTTTCATTGGACCTGATGAACGAGTTTGTAGTAAACGTTCTTTTAGACATAGTTGTTATCGACCCTCAACCATGAATTCTGTGGTAGTTGAGCCATTATTTTTGGAGGTTTTGTTTTGTTTTATCGCTTGATATCTTGATTTATTCTAAGACGAAGGAGGATCACGAAGTTCATTTAGGGTTGGTATTGGAACTGTTAAGGAAGGAGAAGCTGTATGCTAAGTTCTCTAAGTGTGAGTTTTGGTTGCAAGAGGTACATTTTCTTGGTCATGTAGTCAATCAAAATGGTATACATGTGGATCCTAGTAAGATTGAAGCGGTAAAGAATGGGAAGGTCCCCTACGACAACCTTCTGTGATTCGATCATTTTTGGATTTCGATGGTTATATACGACGGGTTTATTGCAAATTTTTCCAAAATTGTTAAACCACTAACCACGTTGACTCAAAAGAATCAGAAGTACGTATGGGGAGCGGAGCAAGAAAATGCGTTTCAAACATTAAAGAATAACTTGTGTGATGCACCAATATTGACACTACCGGATGGAGTTGAAGATCTCGTGGTTTATTGCGATGCATCGAACCAAGGATTAGGATGTGTACTCATGCAAAGAGGCAAAGTCATTGCCTATGCATCCAGGCAGCTGAAAATCCATGAGAAGAATTATACAACGCATGATTTGGAACTGGGAGCTGTTGTGTTCGCTCTTAAGACTTGGAGGCATTATCTGTATGGTACTAAGAGTGTTATCTATACCGATCACAAAAGTCTTCAACACATTTTTGATCAGAAAGAGTTGAACATGCGGCAAAGAAGATGGATTGAGTTGTTTAGTGATTATGAGTGCGAGATTCGTTACCATCCTGGTAAGGCGAATGTTGTGGCTGATGCACTTAGTAGGAAGGAACGGTTGAAACCAAGACGTGTGAGGGCCATGGCAATGACGGTCCAACCAGGAATGAAGGAAAGGATACAAGTAGCCCAAATTGAGGCGCTTAGACAAGAGAATATACTTATGGAGAATCTGCATGGATTAGATCAGCAGATGGAAAAGAAGGAGGGTGAGAGTTTGTATTTTATGGACCGTATATGGGTCCCATTAATAGGAGACATGAGATCGATAATTATGGACGAAGCCCACAAGACTAAGTATTCTGTACATCCGGGAGCTGATAAGATGTATTATGACCTTCGGGATAGGTATTGGTGGCCAGGAATGAAGAGAGATATTGCAACGTATGTTAGTAAGTGTTTGACGTGTTCTAAGGTTGGAAGCAGAGCATCAAAGCCTTCGGGCTTACTGCAACAAACCTGAGATACTGATGGAAATGGGATAAAAGCGCTTAGGATGTTATTACCAGTTACTTGGTCTAAGAGTGGGTATGACACGAGTTGGGTCGTAGGTCGATAGACATGACCAGTCGGCTCATTTTCTTTTGCTATACGATGAGGTATTAGTACTGAAATAATTGGCAAAGATCTATGTGATTTGAAATAGTCGCGAAGACATGGTGTTCCAGGTGTCTATTATTTCGGATTAAGAAGATGGACGATTTACGTACGTTGTCGGGCCAGACAGTGCAAAAAGGCTTTGGGAACAAGGTTGGGATATGAGTACGGACTTATCATCCCCAAAACAGATGGGCAAAGTGATCAGCGACTAGTGTTCAATTAAAAACTTTAGAAGATTTGATTAGGGCCTTGATGTAATTGATTCGTTGGTGTGGTAGTTGGGTATGTTCTCTACCATTAGCTGAGTTTTTCTTTACAATAATAGTACCATTCGGAATTTAGATGTGCTCGTTTATGAAGCTTTGTTTGGTAGGAAGAAAAAGCATGTGTTGTTCACCTTTGATAGTGGACATCATAGTATAGTTTACCTCGGGTTTTAGGTTTATACAATTCTCGCAGAACTACATCTCTGGCTCCACAACGACACGCAAAAGCTTCATATGGCACCATCTTCAGAATAATAATGTTATCTGTTTGTGGTTGTGATGGTAAGAGTGTGTGTGATCTGTTGGTGGTTGTGAGGATAATATCTGCTTTTATGGTAAAAAAGAGTTTTTTACGGGAGTATTTAGCGAGATTTTTTGGCGGGAGTATTTGGCGAGAGTTTTTGGCGGGAGTTTTTGGCGGAAGTATTTGGCGGGAGTATTTGGCGGGAGTTTTTGGCGGAAGCATCGACTCATCCGTTGAACATCTAATGTACATCGATACATATCGACTCATCCGATAAACATCTAATGTACAACGATAACATATCAACTTATCCGTTGAACATCTAATGTACAATGATAGCATCTCGACTCATCCGTTGAACATCTAATGTACAACGATAGCATATCGACTCATCCGGTAAACATCTAATGTACAACGATAACATATCGACTCATCCGTTGAACATCTAATGTACAACGATAACATCTCAACTCATCCGTTGAACATCTAATGTATAGCGATAGCATATCGACTCATCCGTTGAACATTTAATGTACAACGTTAACATCTGTGACAACCATGACTTGAGCAGGTTAGTCAAACCCTTAGTATTTGACTTTATGTCTATGGTGATGTGCGGCTTATGTGAATTATGTGTTATGTGTATGAATATGTGTTTATGAGATAGTGGAATCCATCGTTAGAATGTGAGCATTCAAAAAGATTGGATTAATGGTGAAAAATGGTGATTTCCTTTCGGTCACTTTTAAGTGACAAGGAAAAATAATTATTGGAAATTTAATGTTTTGTCTTTAATGTGTAAGTATAGATATACGTATACGTATTTTGTGTTAGTTATTTAAGATAGGTTTAGCGTTTAGAGTGTTAGATTAAGAAATGTAAAATTTCTATTTTTAGAAAGTTAGGTTGGAAATGAATAATTATTTTTAGAAAGTTAGTAAACTGCGTTAATACAAAAAGGAAGAGTTAAATTAATTAAAGTTTTTATAAAAACTTAAGGTTTTAAATGTAAATATAAAATAAAAATAATAATAAAAAAATATATATATATATATATATTAAATATTCGGCCGGTTTAAGGGTTTAAAAAAATATAATATAATTAAAATACTAATCCTAATTCTAATCTAAAACCTAGTTAGACTTAGACTAAAATTCTACCTA
>BQNB010006107.1:68944-98980 GCA_026074375.1 Tanacetum coccineum | reverse complement strand
TCCATGTCGTTTGAATGGTTACTATTGTAAAGGAAAGAAGGGATCATATGGACCACAATTCTTGAAAGCTTACTCTAAAGCTTCACATATTGATGAATCCATGCCCCAAAAAGAGAAAGACCCAGGGAGTTTCACTTTACCTTGCTATATTGATAATATTTGTTTTGACAATGCCCTTGTTGACTTAGGAGCTAGCGTTAGCGTAATGCCTTTATTGACCTACCTTAACTTAGGATTAGGCGAATTAGCTCACACTAAGCTAACAGTGGAATTAGCAAATAGGATAGTGAAATATCCAAAAGGAATTGCTGAAAACATACTAGTAAGAATTGGTAAATTTACTTTTCCAGTAGACTTTATAATTCTTGATATGCCCAAGGATATCAAAGTGCCCCTATCCTCGGAAGACCATTTTTGTCTACCGCCCGTGCTAAGATTGATGTTTACAAGAGAAAGATTACTTTAAGAATTGGGGAAGAAAATATTATTTTCAAAAGTGTTAAATCTGCTAGTAGTTTAATTAAGAGGGTCTACATGCTAAGTTTGAGAAAAAGAATGGAACTTGATTTAGAAGCTAGGCTAATGGGAGAGACTTTGATGTTGAATAGGTCATTAGACCCTTTCTTGAAAGATTACATCAAACTAAATGATCTGAATGAACCATTTGAGCTTAGAAGAAATCAAGGTGATAATTTGATGCCCATCATTGAGGAAGGTGAGGTAATTAAGGAATTTAGAACTAGGGATGATGAACTTGATACTAGAATTGATGATTACCCTATTTATTGTGACTATGATAAGAAAATCCGCATAGACTGTGCTCACAACTAAAAGTTTTCATGCATAATAGGATTTAAATTTACTCACGTCAACTTCTTTTTGTTATTGTACGTCAATGTAATGTCCAAAAAGTTTTATAATTCAATAATAAAAGATAAGATGGTGTACAAAAGGGATAATGTTGTAGGAGCCTTAATGAATGTGCCTATTTTTGTTGGAACTTTTTCTGTTGTGACTGACTTTGCAGTTTTGGAAAATATGGATGCTTATCGTGATGAAGGAATGGGCGATGTTATTGTTGGCGAACTGTTCTTAAGAGAAGTTGGAATTAAAGCAAGACGGTTTGATGAAATGATTACCATTTACAATGGTAATGATGATGTAACTTACCAAATTGTGCAATCACATCCGAGGTTTAAATGCCACACTAATGAGCAATGTAACAAAATCCCATCATTACTGAAGGTAAGTGAGAAAGATGAAAAGAATGGAATCTCGCATGCATACCAAAAGCTTAAGGGGTTCTACAAAGGAGTTTTGAATCTAGGACCCGATTACATTCGAAATGCGAAGACTGAAGAATGGCTCACACGCGGGCACATTAGCGTGCATGAGATGGAATGAAGAGAAGCTGAAGACAAGTCTAACTTAAAGACTTTGCTGTAAACAAAAGTGCTTCCCGGGAGACAACCCGGATTGTTATTTAATTTTATCGAGTCTGTCTTCCCATACATCAATACGGCGTATCCGCTCCATACCATACGGCGTATTGATTGTTTGGACGTTATCAGTCTTTATTTTTTATGGCACTTTAAAAACATTATTGTCAGTTCTGGAATACGGCGTATTCACTAACCTGATACGCAGTATCCACCAAAACTGACCCGTATTTTGTTTAGTTTAGTTTAAAATTAACCGTAGGTACCAAGATAGGAATGCACATGTTTTTCTTATATTCTATATAGGACCTCATGAAAGAAATATCGACAAAGTTGGTGGAATGCATATTTTCTGGAATTCTGTGTGTGTGTGCTGTTCGTGCTAGGATTCAGATGCTTTTACAACACACAAACTTGCTCATAAACGCAACTTGGAGAATCTACCGAGTAATTATCAGGGGAGTTTCTCATTCTAATTCTCTTTAAATTCCCGTATTTAATGTTTTATATATACAATGAGGACGTTGTATAATTCAAGTGGGGGGATGGAATTAGAATGTTTACTTGTCCTATTTTTCACACTAAAATGCTTAAATTATGCTCAATTTTTTTTTCAAGCATACTTTTGTGAAATTACATGTTACATAACCCGCACACAATAACCTTTGTTAGATATTATGAGGATTTAACCTATCCGTTTTCAAATGTTTACCCAAATTCCACAAAATATGAGTATGTCGGTGATGTTGTAGACTTTAGAACTTGGCTTGGTATATCACTCGAGACCACAATAATGAGTATTATGGATTTAATTGGAGTAACTTGTTTAAATTGGTAAATTTTAGGATTACACCCAAATCGCCTTTACATGTTGCTTAATAACTAACTACACCAGTTAGTTAACCTCCCCTTTAAATCCTTTTCCACTCTCATCTTTAGAGTGAAGATCCATTAGAAAAACCCATAGAGCCAATCCTTTAGGAATTACACCAACTATTTATTTCGTTACACCCTTACACCTTAACCTACCGTGTTAGATTAAGTTTAATTTATAGTTACTAGTTGCTTAAAGTGTAAAGTTTGTATTTCCCGAGTCTTGTGTCATTTTCTATCTTTAGTGCTGTTGGAAATTTGCACATTGCAAATGGGAATGTATATTAGTAGTCAAAACTCATATGATTGTAACAATCTGTATTTTTGATCAATGTACGACGCTATTAAATTCACTATTTATTTTTTTTCTCGTACGCGTTCGCTTTTAAGAATTTAGATGGAGTAACATGTTTTAAATTGATAGTTTTAGGATCTACACCCATATCGCCTTTACATGTTGCTTATTAACTAACTATACTATGGTTAGCTAACCCCCGTTAAAACCTTTGTGTTACTACATCATTTTAAGAGTAAGATACCTGATTCGATAAAATAGTAGTAAACAATCCCGTAAAAATCGCTACACCTCTCCCCGGCAGCGGCGCCAAAAATTGATCACGTCCGAACACACTATATATAATATATAATATATAAGGAGGATATCAATAATAATATAGTATAGTATTTCCGTCGGGTTCTAGAAAATCGCTTTTAACCAAAGCAATTTCAAAAACCTCCCGGGTCGTTTCCTCGGCGAGAGGTGAATGGAAATCTACGTTCAAGTTGTAAATCGAGCTTGATTGTCATTCAAGTTTTTGGTTTTGGTTTTAAACTATTTTTATACTAAAAATTAAACTAATAATAATTCTAAGATTTAAAACTACAAGATTATACTAAAATTAATCTAAAAGATATAAATGACGAAAATGCTTGCTAAGTGACGTGAAATGTTCATCAAGTGCGGGCTTAGGTTTAACAAATTAAAATCCTTAAAAAAACAAGTTTCAAGAAATTAAATGACAAGTATTTAAATTGCATTAAAAGTAAATGATGGTATGTAAATTAGAAAATTCTAATGACTATTAATTTTTTAAACCTTTTTAAAACCGCACTTAAATTCCAAATCACTTAGCAAACACTAATAAACTACTCCCTACTCATAACAATTAAGCTAGCAACAATAAGCATGAACATTTTTAAACTAAATAATAAGCTACAACTACTAATAAGAGAAAAGGAAAAGAAAGAAGAACCCGATTAAAGAAAATGGAGACGAATTTTAAACCACCCGATCTTATAAACTTAATTAAACACTAAAGATTAAAACTTTATTAGTTTATATAACTACTTAGTTAATAAAGCTACAAACTTTATATACTAAATAGCCTTAAAAACTAGAAAGCTTTAATCTTTAATAGTAAAATAAGCTTATAAGACCCATAAGCTCCTCACCTAAGTGTTGGATTGATTTCATCAACATTGAAACAACCAAAGTTATGATAAACAAGATATATTAATAAGCTACTAATTATTCTAAAGACAATAAGCTAATAAAAAAATAAAACTTTAGATCTAAATCCACCCGAAACTAAGGCGTTCAATCAAGTGAACATGGATCGGGTATGATTAAGGAATAGATCTAAGAAAATAAGCCAAAAAGTAAACAACTTTAAGCTAAATAAAATGAAAATAAGCTATTTGAAAATTTTAAGCTAATATTAAGCTTACCAAAATCCAAAAAGAATGATGTAAAGGCTCGAAGTCTTTTGCTCATGGCACTGCCCAATGAGCATCAACTTACCTTCAACCAGTATGTTAATGCTCAATCTATGTTTGATGCAATTAAAGCTAGATTTGGAGGGAATGAAGCAACAAAGATGACTTAAAAGGCCTACTAAAATAACAGTATGAAAACTTCAATGCTTCAAGCTTATAATCACTTGATTCTATATTTAACAGGCTTCAAAAGCTTGTTAGTAGATTAGCAATTCTGGGTGTAGTTACTCCTCCAGAAGATCTAAATGTTAAATTTTTGAGGAGCTTACCTTCTGAGTGGGATACTCATGTGGTAGTCTGGATGAACAAACCGACTTTGATAATTTGGTTTGGATGATTTGTAAAATAATTTTAAAATTGTTGAACAAAAGGTTAAGAAATATACTGCTGATAACAATGATGATAAGAACTTGGCATTTCTAACCACTTCCAGTCCAAGCAGTACTAATACTATTAATACTGTTAACACTGGAGTTAGTACTGGCACCACCAAGGTTAATATGTACTAGTACCTGAAAAACTTAGTTACTGATAGTTTTGGTGTTGCCAACAGTTTTATGCTTTCTGTCCACACAACTAAAATGGCCTAACTTGTTCATGAAGATCTTGAAGCATACTTATGATGATGATTTGGAAGAGGATGGATTTAAATGGAATAATACATAATAAGCATGAGGGGCAAGAAAGTTCTATTAGAGAAACTGGAAGGAAGATCATCATTGATGGAAAAGCAGTTACTGTGGATATGACATAAATAAAAGTTAGAATTGTTTCAAACTTTCTAAAATGGACATTTCTGCAGAGAATGTAGAGCACCAAGAAGTAAGACAACAGAACATTGGAATCAAGGAAGCTCATAAACGGCTGTAAGGATTGAAGGTATGCTTCTGGAAAAGGCAATGTGTGCTATAGATGGATTCTGGATTTGAAGTGGTTAGTGTACATGGCAGAGATGAACATTCAAAGCAAAATGGATCTCATGGCATCACAGATTCTGATGGGATCAAAATGATAATCTTGTTCTAATTTGTTTGCAAAAAAATTTGAAGCTCTAAAAAGAAACTGTTGATGATTTACATTGTTTAAATTAGATGATATGGTTTATCAGATCTACATACAAAGAGGGCTTTATCAATTTTAGAAGGGAAATCATGTAAATATAAAGAATCTGAAGTCATTTTTTCTGTGGAAAGTGCTTTACTTAAAAGAAGTGTATAGTTCACAAAGAATATTCTAATTGGGATTACTTAAAAAGACTGAACTTGAATAAGGTTAAGGAAGAAAAAGGAGGTTTGAGTTTAAGATTGCAAAGTTTGAAAAATCATCAAAAGAAACTTAGATCAGTTGTTAGCAAGTCAGATAATGACAAGAGCAAAAAGGGATTTGGATACAATGTTGTCCCCTCACCTCATCCTTTGATTCTAAAAATAGACCACACCTTAGATTTTTCTTATTTCAGGTTAAAGAAATTCAAACAACCTGATGTAATTTGAGTATGGACTTAGGGATCAGTGTAATGTCTATCACTGGTTGTGATAAAGAGTCAGATATTCTAAGCGTGAATTATTGATGACTCTTTAAAACAAAATACAACAAAGACTGATTCTAGCTTAGTTAAGTCTTCACTTAAAGTAGACAAAGATTGGAAAGAAATTTTTTTCTGTCCTGCTAATCAAGTTAGGGAAGAAGAACCTAAGAAAGCTAGAGAAAATAATGATGCTCCAATTATTGAAGATTGGGTGTCAGATGATGAGGAAGAAGTTGAGCCTATCCCTAAGGTAGAAAAGAAAACTGCTATACCTACTGCTACTAAGAAAGAGCCAGTTAAACCTGAAAAACCAATTAGAAGGTCAGTTAGGTATGCAAGGGATGTAAGGTCGTAAGAAACCTAGAGGGAACCAAAGGAATTGAAATGGTCAAAAATCCAATCAATTAGGATGTAACTTTGTTTTTAATAACAAGGCATGTTTTATTTGTGGAAGTTTTGATCACATTCAATACAGTTGTCCTAATGCTCACAAACATATGGTTCCAAGAGTAGTCTTAATGAAGACTGGCCTAAAAACTGTTAATAATGCAAGGCTTGTTAATACTGTTAGGTCTGTTAACACTGCCAAACTTTTTAGTACTGCTAAGGCTTTTAATACTGTTAGGCCTTCTTATACTGCTCACCCAAAATCACCAATTCATTGTTCTAGGCCAAGGACACATTTTCAAAATCAAGCACAATCAACTGTTCAAAGGCCCTTTTACAAGAGAACAGTATTAACAAAAAGGTCTAATAATCAAAATATTAATACTGGTAGACAAACTGTTAATACTGTTAGGCAAAATGTTAATACTCTCAAGGCAAGGGGATTTAATGTTGTTAAGCATAAGAATGTTGGGTGTGGATTTATCTATTTTTTTATTTTTTTTAGGGTTGGAGATCCTATCAAAACCCAATGGTGCACACTAGTTTTTAACATAGATAATTACATTGATGGCACGTGGAGATTCCAAGTCAGTAAGGCTTGGGGTCTCCAAAAGATAACGTAACCTATAAGTTTTATGTGCAAAGCAATTCAGCTAAATGATTAATGGTTTATTGATAGTGGATGCTCAAAGCACATGCTCTCGAAACATAGCCTTCTTTAAGATTTCAAAGATTTTTGAGGAGGTTATTTTACTTTTGGTGAGAGCAAATGGTAGGCTGATATTACTGGCAAAATGTACTATTTAAAACTGATAAACTTGATTTTGATGAATGTATACTTTGTCAAGAATTAAAGTTCAACCTTTTTAGTGTCTCACAGTATGTGTGAAAAAAGGAACTATTTCTGGTTCTTTTTACTGACTCTGAAATTGTCTTGTCCTACTCCTTATTTTAAGTTGCCTTATGAAAATCAGATTACTTTAAAATTCCTCAGACAGGATAACATGTACAGTTTGATATGAAAAACATAGTTCCTAAGATGGTTTCAAACTGTCTCTCTTAGTTGCAAAAAGCTACATTGAGGAACTCAATGTTATGGCATAGGAGGCTTCGGTCATGTCAATTTAAGAATATTAATACACTTGTCAATAAAAAATCTGTAAGAGATTTGCCTTTAAAAAGATTTGAGAATGACCAAACTTGTGTTGCCTGTCTTAAAGGCAAGCAACACAGAGCCTCTTGTAAGACCAAAGCCTTTAGTCCCATTACTAAGCCATTGTTTATGCTGCATATGGATCTCTTTGGTCCAACTTTTGTTAGTAGTCTTATGCATAAAAAGTACTGCTTAGTAGTCACTGATGATTATAGTAGATTTTCATGGGTTTTCTTTTTAAAAACTAAGGATGAAACAACTGAGATCCTTAAAAACTTCATAAAAGAGATAGAAAACCTAGTGGATAAGAAAGTGAAGATAATCAGAAGTGATAATGGGACAGAGATTAAAAACAAAGTGATGGATAAGTTCTGTAGGGAAAAAGGTATTAAAAGAGAATATAGTGTAGCTAGGACACCTCAGCAAAATGGTGTAGCTAAAAGAAAGAATAGGACAGTCATTGAGGCTGCTAGGACAATGTTAGCTGA
This sequence comes from Tanacetum coccineum, assembly GCA_026074375.1. NCBI lineage: Eukaryota > Viridiplantae > Streptophyta > Magnoliopsida > Asterales > Asteraceae > Tanacetum > Tanacetum coccineum. The sequence continues at coordinate 91,336 of BQNB010006107.1, read as the reverse complement.
CTCTAAGTTACCTACAACATTTTGGGCAGAAGTGTTTCTTGACTTTGCTAGTACAGAATAGGGTCTTTAATTGTCCAACCTCAATGCTTGACTCTTATGAACTCTTTAGAGGTGTTAAAACCAGCTATTGGTTCATGAAACCATTTGGAAGTCATGTTACTATTCTCATACTTAGATAAGTTGGGCAGTTTTGATGAAAAAAGTATGAGGTTTCTTTGATGGATAATTCCTTAAGTAGCAAAGCTTTTGGGTATATAACATTAGGAACCAGAAAAGTTTAAGAAAAACTTGCATGTTGGGTCTTAGAGAATAAGCTATGATAGAAGGAAATGGTCCAAGTGGCTGTTTGATTCTTGATTCTCTAACCCTATCAATGAATTATGTACCAGTGGTTTGCAGGGACTCTTTCTAATGATTTGCAGGTATTAAGATGTTCTGAGTTTTGCACTTCATTGTCAACAAGATCAAGAATGGGATTGCAATGCCAATTTGGAAGGAGTGCTTATATTTTGGTGTGCCTCACCATATAGTGTTGATGTTGATGCTCAAATAGAGATAAAGATGATTACAGATGGGATTTATACTACAGCAGGAGTTCATGATGGTTGGTATCCAATCTTCAGACTAATAACAAATTAATATTGCAGGTAGAGGTTAATAATGGTAGTAGTAGAGAGTTAGTAATGCTCTCCAGAAAGTTTAATACTGTTACTCCTGAGGACTTGGTAGGATCTCGTTTTGCATCTGAAGACTCACATATGGAGGACCATGAAATTGAATTGGGAAACATTCCTCAATCTTATGAAGCCCCTACAACTCCTCACACAAGAATTCACAAAGATCGCCCAATTGAGCATGTGATTGGTGATGTGCAGTCATCTGTTCAAACAAGAAGAATGAAAAATTCTTACTCTGAAAAAGGATTTACTTAGTGTCTATCTATTGAAGGGATACGTCTCATCAGGATCTTCTGCCATGTCTTTTTGTTTGCTTCCTCTCCTCAGGTAAGAACCAAATAGAATTCTTCATGATCTTAGAGATCCAGCTATGGGTAGGAAGCAATGCAGAGGTAACTTCTTCAGTTCAAACTGCAAAAGGTCTGGATTCTTGTCGAATTTACCTATTAAGGTTCATAGTGCATTGTACAATGTGGGTCTACGGAAAACAGAAAGATGAAGAGGAATTGTCATCAGAAAACAAAGCCAAGACTTGTTGTCATAGGACATACACAAGAAGGAAGGCATAGATATGATGAAGTCTTTGCCCCTGTGGCTAGAATAGAGGCAATAAGAATATTCCTGGCCTATGCTTCTTATATGGGTTTTATGGTCTACCAAATGGATGTCAAAAGTGCCTTCCTGTATGGTCAGATTGAAGAGGAGGTATATGTATGTCAACCCAAGTTTTAAAACGATCCTGACATCCTAATAAAAGTTTACAATGCGTAGTGAAAGCACTATATGGACTCCATCAAGCACCAAGAGCTTGGTATGACACTTTGGCCACTTATCTTTTGAGCAATGGATTTTAAAGAGGACAAATTGACCAAACCTTGTTCATCAAAAGACATAAGGGACATATCTTGTTTGTTCAAATCTATGTAGATGACATTATCTTTGGATCTACAAAGAAGGAATTGTGTGATGAGTTTGAGAAGCTTATGAAGGATAAATTTCAAATGAGTTCTATGGGAGAACTCACCTTCTTTTTGGGATTACAGGTCCAACAGAAAAAGAATGGCATTTTTATCAGTCAAGATAAATATGTCCATGAGATTTTGAAAAAGTTCAACTACTCAGATGTGAAGTCTGCCTCTACTCCCACATATTTGGAAAAGCATTTGGTTCAAGATGGAGATGTAACTGATGTTGATGAACATCTTTATAGATCCATGATAGGATCTTTGATGTACCTTACAGCATCCAGGCTAGATATCATGTTTGAAGTATGTGCATGTGCAAGGTTTCAAGTTTCTCCAAAGTCTTCCTATCTCTTAGTTGTTAAGAGAATTTTTAGATACCTTAAAGGCAAACCATCTCTAGGCCTTTGGTATTCTAAGGATTCTCCATTGGAGTTAGTTGCTTACACTGATAGTGACTATGCTGGAGCTACACTTGATAGGAAGTCAACCACTGGAGGTTGTCAGTTTTTAGGAAATAGGTTGATTTCTTGGCAATGCAAGAAACAAACTGTAGTTGCCACTTCTACAACTGAAGCTGAATATGTGGCTGCTACAAGTTGTTGTGGACAGGTTCTCTGGATCCAAAACCAATTGCTGGATTATGGGTACAATTTTATGAACACTGTTATTTATATTGACAACACTAGTACTATTTGTATAATAGAAAATCCTGTTCAACATTCTAAAACAAAACATATAGAGATTATGCATCCTTTTATAAGAGATTGCAATGCAAAAAAGTTGATTCAAATGGCTAAAATTGACACTCAACATAATGTAGCAGATCTTCTTACAAAAGGTTTTGATGCTGGTAGATTTCAGTACTTGGTCTCAAGTATTGGAATGCTCAATCCCTAATGCCCAAATCTCTTGTTTGTTTTTGTAAAGTTTGTTCAAAGTTAGTACTGTTAAGTCTGTGTAAATAAATACGGCTAGTAATAATTAGTACTGCTAGTTATATTTAAAACTGTTTGTCAAAACTGTTACTTATAGTTAGTACTGCTAGTCATTTCTGTGTCTCATTGTTAATCCTGTGAATAACACTTAATACTGTTAAACATGAAACATGTTTGGATTATGTTTTTCTTGGTTTTAAGCTAACTTTTTCAGGATAAACAATGAGGTGTCAAATAGGTTACTCCATAATGTATCATTTGAGGGGAGGAAACATGTTGGCTGTTCTTAAAGTGTTGGTTGTTACACCACACAACAAATGGTCATCAATTCACCATGTCTAATAGACATCAAGAATTGACTAGTCCAGAGCAAACGGCTACTGGTAAAGACTTCTCAAATCCGTTGATAGTTGATAGTTTACTCAAAACTATATGGTCCTCAATGCACCATGTTTTTACAATGAAGCATTGGCTAGTCCAGAGCAAACGGCTACTGGTAAAGACTTCTCAAATCCGTTTATAGTTGGTAGTTTACTCAAAACTATATGGTTATCATTGCACCATGTTTTTCTAATGAAGCAATGGCTAGTCTAAAGCAAACGGCTATTGGTAAAGACTCCTCAAATCCGTTTATGGCTGGTAGTTTGCCAAAAACTACACTTTGTGTGAATTTGTGAGCTAAAACAAAAGAGAGAATTGGTGAGCTCAAAAACAGAAAGAGAGCTGTGTGAAAAATAGACAGAGTGAAAAGTGAGCCAAAAAGAATTGAGAGATGAAATTGTGAGCCTAAAAACAGAAAGAGAGATTGTGTGAAGAGTTGCTTTTAGTCATACAAACTTTTGGAGTTTGTACTGCTTATGGGTGGAGAAGTTAATACTGCTAGGCATATTTTAGTACTGCTAGGCCAAAGTTAATACTGCTGGATGACCGTTAGTACTGTTTGGGCCTAACAGATTTTTCATTTATTAATAGAGCCGTTGAGATATTTCCGCCAAATACCTATGGAATAGGGGTTTGACCAATTGGACTTTCGTGCATCTACTATATATTCAAATGATTTATTCACGATAACTTCAACTTTCTTAATATTGGTCAACTAATATCTCTCTGTTTTCTCTATTAAATTGCAATTAACTTTCTCCAGCCCTCATACTTACATACACGATCATATCCCACTCAATTCCTCACAACTTTAATCATGGCAAGTTTGGATTTTTGTGACAAGCATAACATGGTAGCATTTCTGGAAAAATCTACGGGAAGTGCAGGGTTTCATCAGATCATAGATTTCATCACTCGAAGTCACATTTGCTATGCACTCACTAAGAAGCCAGAGGTGTGTGTATCCTTTATCAAACAATTTTGGAGGTCTGCTGAGGCTTCTACTGATGCTAATAGAGAAGTCACGATAAATGCTACTATTGACGGTCATACACTGTCTATCACCGAAGGTTCTTTACGGCGACATCTCAAGCTAGCTGATCAAGATGGTGTTACTGTTCTTCAAGTGTTGGTTGTTACACCACACAACAAATGGTCATCAGTTCACCATGTCTAATAGACATCAAGAATTGACTAGTCCAGAGCAAACGGCTACTGGTAAAGACTTCTCAAATCCGTTGATAGTTGATAGTTTACTCAAAACTATATGGTCCTCAATGCACCATGTTTTTACAATGAAGCATTGGCTAGTCCAGAGCAAACGGCTACTGGTAAAGACTTCTCAAATCCGTTTATAGTTGGTAGTTTACTCAAAACTATATGGTTATCATTGCACCATGTTTTTCTAATGAAGCAATGGCTAGTCCAAAGCAAACGGCTATTGGTAAAGACTCCTCAAATCCGTTTATGGCTGGTAGTTTGCCAAAAACTACACTTTGTGTGAATTTGTGAGCTAAAACAAAAGAGAGAATTGGTGAGCTCAAAAACAGAAAGAGAGCTGTGTGAAAAATAGACAGAGTGAAAAGTGAGCCAAAAGAATTGAGAGATGAAATGTGAGTCTAAAAACAGAAAGAGAGATTGTGTGAAGAAGTTGCTTTTCGTCATACAAACTTTTGGAGTTTGTACTGCTTATGGGTGGAGAAGTTAATACTGCTAGGCATATTTTAGTACTGCTAGGCCAAAGTTAATACTGCTGGATGACCGTTAGTACTGTTTGGGCCTAACAGAATTTTCATTTATTAATAGAGCCGTTGAGATATTTCCGCCAAATACCTATGGAATAGGGGTTTGACCAATTGGACTTTCGTGCATCTACTATATATTCAAATGTTTTATTCACGATAACTTCAACTTTCCTAATATTGGTCAACTAATATCTCTCTGTTTTCTCTATTAAATTGCAATTAACTTTCTCCAGCCCTCATTCTTACATACACGATCATATCCCACTCAATACCTCACAACTTTACTCATGGCAAATTTGGATTTTTGTGACAAGCATAACATGGTAGCATTTCTGGAAAAATCTACGGGTAGTGCAGGGTTTCATCAGATCATAGATTTCATCACTCGCAGTCACATTTACTATGCACTCACTAAGAAGCCAGAGGTATGTGTATCCTTTATCAAACAATTTTGGAGGTCTGCTGAGGCTTCTACTGATGATAATGGCGAAGTCACGATCAATGCTACTATTGATGGTCACACACTGTCTATCACCGAAGGTTCTTTACGGCGACATCTCAAGCTAGCTGATCAAGATGGTGTTACTTCTATTCCAACTACAGAGCTCTTTGAGCAATTGGAGCTTATGGGCTATCATACTGACTCAGATAAGTTAACCTTTCAAAAAGGTGTCTTTTCACCTCAATGGAGGTTTCTTATTCATAATATTTTACATTGTTTAAGCCCAAAGAAGACTGCTTGGGAGCAGTTTAGTAGCAATATTGCAGCTGCTGTCATATGTCTAGCCACCAATAGAAAGTTTAACTTTTCTAGGATGATCTTTGAGCACATGGTGTCTAATATCTCTAGTCCTCATAAGTTTTTGATGTACCCTAGGTTTATACAGATATGCCTAGATATGCAGAAACACCAGTTTCAACAACATACTAGAACCTATCCTGTTCCCTCTCTAACCATGAAGGTTTTTAGCAATATGAAGAGGCTCACTAAGGGATTTTCAGGCCAGGAGGTTGCTCTATTTCCCACTATGGTAGATGATACTGAACCCCACGAACTTCACCTTCTAAGTCACATCTATTACCTTTACCTACACCCCCCCCCTGAACCTACCCCAACTCAACCATCACCTACTCAACCATCACCTCAACCATCTCCTATTCAACCCTCACCTACACAACTATCACCAACACAACCTGGCTCAGAATACCATCCTCCTACACCCCATGACTCACCTCTCCATGCTGTTCACTCACATGGAAGTGATGAGGGTAGTTTGAAACTACAAGAATTGATGAATTTGATTAACACACTTTCTGACAGGATTGGAGTTCTAGAGGCTGATTTGACAAAGACAAAGAAAACCTACAGTTCTGCTTATACTAAGCTTATTCTAAGGGTCAAGAAACTAGAGGCTCAGATAAAGGTTGGGAAAGCAAGGAGACATTCTAGGTTTGTTCTTTCAGATACTGAAGTTGGTGAAGATGATTCTTCCAAACAGGGGAGGAAGTTCTCTAATGAAGGGGTTCAAGATGATGAAGGAGTTCATGAAAAAGCAAGCACTGACACTGAATTATTTATTCAAGAAGTGACTCCAACTGAAGTCATTCAAGATCAAGAGGGCAGTGGGAAAGCAAGTGATGAGGTTAGTACTGCTGGTTTGAAGAAAGGTCCTGTTAGTGAAGAAGTTCCAACAGTTAGTACTGCTGAGGCAAACCTTAGTACTGCTGGAGGAACTGTTACATATTCAAGAAGAAGTGCTGAGAAAAGATCAAGAAAAGATAAAGGAAAAGCCATTTTGATAGAGGAAGAGCCTAAGAAGAAGTCTAAGAAGGACCTTGAACAAGAACAGTTAAGTTATGCTGAAGCAATTAGACTTGAAGAGCAAATGAATGAGGAACAAAGAGCTCAAATTGCTAGAGATGAGGAGATTGCTAGACAGTGGGATGAAGAAGAAAGGAAAAGAGCTATGGATGCAGCTAAGTCTACAAAGAAGATTGACTGGAATGATCCTTCAGTCATTAGATATCATTCTCTTAAAATGAAGCCTAAGACAATTGCTCAAGCTAGAAGGAACATGATCAAATATTTGAAGAACCAAGGGAATTACAAGATCAGTGACTTCAAGGGAATGTCTTACAATGACATCAGGCCAATCTTTGAAAAGATTTGGGATTTTAATCAGAATATTAAGCCTATGGATGCAGAACAAAGAAGTAAAAAAGCAAAAGTCTCTTGAAAAAGAAAGGTCCACTGAAAAGATTATGGAAGAAGAGGCTATTACACAAGAGGAAATGGAAGAAGTTGTCAAAGCACCAGCATCAAAGAGAAAGAAGTCCATTCCTAGAAAAACCACAAGGAAGAGACAAAAGCTAGAAGAAGATGCTGAGAAAGATGAACTCAAGGGATTTTTGGATATAGTACCTAGAGAAGAGGCTCCCATAGAGGTTGAATCTTTATCAACAAAGTTTCCTATTGTAGATTGGAAGACATGTGTGTTGACAGAGACTTTCATGTACTATCAAGTTTTCAGAGGTGATGGAAGCTCAAAGAATTATAAGGTACTGAGTGAAATGCTTGAAGATTTTGATAGATTGGATGTAGAAGAATTATACAGGTTGGTCAAGAAGAGGTATAGTGCTTCAAGTCCAGAAGGTTTTGATCTAATGCTTTGGGGAGATCTACATACTTTGTTTGAGCCTGATAAGGATGATGAGATTTGGAGAGATCAACATGAATACAATCTTTTAAGCTGGAGATTATGTGATTTCTGTGGTATCCATATTTTATTGATGGACAATGGATTGGCAATTCATATGTTGACAGAAAAGAAGTATCCCTTAAGCCAAGAGATGTTGACAAAGATGTTAAGTAGAAAATTGGAGGTAGATCATGAGAGTTCCCAGGCATTTGAACTCCTCAGATTCATAAGATCTCAAGTGCAGAAGTGACAGATTTGTTTGAAAGAATCATCAGCAGAAGAAGAAGACTAGAAGATTTTATTCAGAAGAAACTTGATGATTTGAAGGACAATCACAAGTTTAGGGGAGGATTGTTAGGAATAAATCTTCATATGACTTAATACTGCCAACAGTACTAAAGGAGTTAGTACTGCCAGTACAAAGTTAGTACTGCCAAGGTTACTTAATACTGCTAGTAGAAGGAGTTAGTACTGCTAAATGGTCAAAGCTGATGAACTGAAGATAAGAATGCATGGAGAGTATTTCGGGATGTTTAGTTTTGAATTGTAACTGATCCTAATAGATAGGCAGATATATTTGTAAAGGGCTCCTTGTATTTCTATAAAAGGAGATCCCTAGTGTAGTGTAAAACAGAACTTCAAGAGATAGATTTAGAGAAAATTTGTAATAGCTTCAAGGTTTGTAACCCTAGTACTTCAAGAGTACTCGTATTAGTTAATAATATTGAAGCAGTGAGTTTTGTGTTCATTGTGTGTTAGTGGTCATTACTGTTCCATTAATAAACTTCTCTAGAGTATCAAAGTGTAGATTCCGCATACACTTTGATATACATACAAAGTCTCAATTTTTGTTATTTTGGATTCTTCCAAGGTAACAAACTCTTTATATCATAAAGAATCGATCAAGGCGTGAGATCAACATCATCTATTCTCTGGATCACGAGGGTTACGTTAAATATTATTACCAACATATTTTGGATCAATACGATACGGTTTTGGCCAAGAAAAACAAGCTCGAAGAAAAGACCGATGATGAAACTCTATCAACATCACAAAAGAAGGAGGAGGGATTGATTAATTTGTTTTCCTTAACTGAAGATGAGTTAACTCTCATATGCGTCCTAAAGGGATGTGATTACTTTCGGGGAGTGGGTTGCGGTCATAACAAACTACTTAATCTCATAAGGGACGACGACTACCGAGAGACAATTAAAAAACTGAAAGAGGACACAAAGTTACACAAACCAAGTCATTACGAAACTATGATATATCAAGCTTACATGACGTACAAACACCACCTGGTGTTTGACCCACGCAAAGAATGTGTGGTCAATCTTAGAAAGTGGAAGGAGAAGACGTGGATTTGCCTTTTCCAGGCCTATATCCTCATTTAAGATTACTTTGTTTTGTCATACTTGTATGTTTGTTTGATTTAATTTATTTTTTAATTTTTTTCATTGACTTAACAATATTGCCCGAGACGATGATATAGTTAAAGGTATCTCAAATGGATCACGCAATCCTAATGATGAGGTGAGCATGTGTGCTTTTAGGTATTGTGTAAATATTGATGTTATACAGGTTCATCATTAGGATTGTGGGATCCATTCGAGATACCTTTAGCTATATCATCGTCTCGGGCAATATTGTTAAGTCAAGGAAAAAATAAAAAATAAATTAAATCAAACAAACATACAAGTCTGACAAAAAAGTAATCTTAAATGAGGATATATGCTTAGAAATGGCAAATCCATGTCTTTTCCCTCCACTTTTCTAAGATTGACCACACATTCCTTGCGTGGGTCAAACACCAAGTGGTGTTTATACGTCATGTAAGCTTGATATATAAGCTAATGACTTGGTTTGTGTAACTTTGTGTCATACTTCAGTTTTTTAATTGTCTCTCGGTAGTCGTCGTCCCTTATGAGATTAAGTAGTTTGTTATGAACACAACCCACTCCCCGAAAGTAATCACACCCCTTTAGGATGCATATGAGAGTTAACTCATCTTCAGTTAAGGAAGACAAATTAATCAATCCCTCCTCCTTTTGGGATGTTGATGGAGTTTCACCATCGGTCTTTTCTTCTAGCTTGTTTCTCTTGGCCAAACCGTATCGTATTGATCCAAAATATATCGGTCATAATATTTCAGTAACCCTCATAATCCAGAGAAAAGATGACCTGTGTCATTTAAATGGATCATGATCCAATGATAGTTTTAAAAAATTATTAAAAAAGAGGAGATATATATAAAGCATTAAGCAATTTTTTCTTTGACTTCATATACAACATAATTAACAATTCACGATTTTTATGAAACACTTTGGAACAATATTCTACCTGCGGTGAAGGTTGTCGGTGAGGGAAGAACTCAATAAACGGCCCATTGAGCAACATACGGTGGAATCTATGGATCATATCATTTTATTCTGTTTAGACACATTCGAGATATGGAAGATCATGTTTTCATGGTGGACAATGGGGCAGGTCAAGGTGCTTTCAGTTAAGGAGTTGTTTGAGTTTGAAGGTCACTATTACTCAACAAATTTGCGAAGTATTGACGTTTGACATAAATTCATTTGAGGGGTTCATGCTGCTTAAAGATATTCAGTTAAATTTAACTTTCACTGCATATTTAATAGATCGTCGAGAGGAAAATCTTCTAGGAGTAGTGGATTGAGAAGCTTGGGTCTTGCAAAATGATTAAGAAGTGAGGTTAGAGAGTTTGCTGCATCCATATGGTGGGGGTGCTGTGATAGTGTGATGTAGTTCTGAACTACCAGCATTTTAATCTTAAGTATTTACAAAACTTTGTGTTCGTTGATCACCTTTTAATTGTTTAATATATGTATGCCCCAAATTTGCATATGATAATTCTCCTAAAACAAAACAAACAGAGGCCTTTGGTTCCTTATTTTCATTGTTATAGTTGAACATATCTTCATCAAATCTAAGTAAAACATTATAAAGAGCTCTAGTCTGAGTGATTGTAGTTGAACATGTATTTTTTTTTACTTCCATAGTTCCATTCCACTTATTTGTATTTCTAGCAATTAGTAGTCATGCAAATGAGCCGACTTCTTTTTAGAGTAAAAAAAACGAGTTGATAACATATAACAAATCTAACTTAAGCTATTGTTAAACTTTACGTTGTGAAGCTCAAACTCGGCTTTCATGCAATTCGCAAGCCTATGTATTACTCAGTTAAGACCGAAAGGAGTGTGGCTCGAGGAGAAATGTGGTAAGCCCGTGTGGCAGCTTACTATCTCGCTGCCGATTTAAGTGAAAGACAAATGAATAAAATTTAGTGAATGAGAAAGAATGTGTTATAAGAGAAATAATATATTTACAAAAAGTTGAAAGAAAGAAACATTACTACTACGTATATGACGGAGCTAAAAGCATTTTTTCATAGGGGTCAAAGTGACATTTACTCATTTTAAGAGGGCCAAATTGTCAAATAAATATTTTTGCACTAGCTTGGACAAACTCATTTGATATTTGTGTGTTAACAAGCAGGATTACCGCGCGTTGCTGCAGGTCGTTATTTTTTCACACGTTGTTGCGGGCCATTAATTGTTTTTTTAATTTTGTGCGGGTTTATTTTTTCGGTCTCATATTTAATAGTTTGTTTTTTTCTTATATTGGCATATGTGTCCGGCCTCATGTTTAAAGGTTTTTTTTATACGGGTTTTTTTTTTAGTATAATTTTATGGAATTATGTTGCGGGTTTATTTTTTCGGTATCATGTTTAATAGTTTGTTTTTCCCTTATATGAGCTTATGTCCCGCACGTTGTTTCGGGCCGTTAAATTTTTTTTTAGCTGTTATTTTTTTTTCTTTTTTTTGTTTCACGTTTAATAGTTTTTTTATATGATAATTTGGGTCAAAAGTTGGGCTAATTTTTTGGCCTACTTTGATGGTACTGTAGCACGTGGTCAACCTTTAGTCAGACATTTGCTCCATAGAATATAAATGAATGAATAATTTGTTATGAACTTTTAGTGAACATAACATGTTTCATGTTATAAAGGTTTGATGAAAGTAAACGATAACGAAATACCACAGTATGGAATAAGTTTAGATACTAAAGACTTAGATCAAACCCTTGCCTTTGTACATGAGTTTGAAAGATCAGATCTTATGAATTTTTTTACATTTTCGTCTGTTTTTTTACGATTTCGTCAGTTTTTTTACGATTTCGCTCGGTTTTTTACGATTTCGCTCGTTTTTTACGATTTCGTCAGTTTTTTTACGATTTTCGCCCGTTTTTTTTAAGATTTCGCTCGTTTTTTACGATTTCGCCCGTTTTTTTCGATTTCGTCTTTCTTTTACGATTTCGTCAGTTTTTTTACGTTTTCGTCAGTTTTTTTACGTTTTCGTCTGTTTTTTTACGATTTCGTTAGTTTTTTTACGTTTTCGCCCGTTTTTTACGATTTTGACTTTTTTTTACGTTACAAAAAAACGGCCGAAATCGTAAAAAAGGCCGAAATCGTAAAAAAACGGACGAAATCGTAACAAAACTGACTAAATCGTAAAAAACGGGCGAAATCTTAAAAAACTGACGAAAACGTAAAAAGCGAGCGAAAATGTAAAAAAACGGACGAAAACGTAAAAAAACTGACAAAGTCGTAAAAATACTGACGAAATCGTAAGAAAACAGACGAAAACGTAAAAAAAGAGACGAAGTCGTAAAAAAAGTGATGGAATCGTAAAAAACGGGCGAAATCGTAAAAAAACTGACGAAATCGTAAAAAACGGGCGAAATCGTAAAAAACGAGCGAAATCGTAAAAAAACGGACGAAAACGTAAAAAAATTGACGAAAACGTAGAAAAACAGACGAAATCGTAAAAAAACAGACGAAAACGTAAAAAACGAAAGAAATCGTAAAAAAACTGACGAAAACGTAAAAAAACTGACGAAAACTTAAAAAAAAGACTAAAACGTAAAAAAACAGACGAAATCGTAAAAAAACGGGCGAAAACGTAAAAAAACTGACGAAAACTTAAAAAAAAGACTAAAACGTAAAAAAACAGACGAAATCGTAAAAAAAACAGACGAAATCGTAAAAAACAGACGAAATCGTAAAAAAACGGGCGAAAACGTAAAAAAACTGACGAAATCGTAAAAAACTGACGAAACGTAAAAAAACAGACGAAAACGTAAAAAAACTGACGAATTCGTAAAAAAACTGACGAAATCGTAAAAAAACTGACGAATTCGTAAAAAACAGACGAAATCGTAAAAAAGTGCGAAAACGTAAAAAAACGGACGAAATCGTAAAAAACGGGCGAAATCGTAAAAATACGGACGGAATCGTAAAAAAGGGACGAAATCGTAAAAAACGGACGAAAACGTAAAAAACGAACGAAGTCGTAATAAAACTGACGAAATCGTAAAAAAAACGGGCGAAATCGTAAAAACGGACGAAAACGTAAAAAAACTGACGAAATCGTAAAAAAACATACGAAAACGTAAAAAACTGATGAAATAGTAAAAAACGGACGAAATCGTTTAAAAACGGGCGAAATCGTAAAAAAACGAGCGAAAATGTAAAAAACATAAAATAAATAAGATTCGCTCAGAAGCCCATTTATCCCATAAGTGCCCGTTTGGCCCGTGCCCGTTTTGGCCCGTGCCCGTTTTAGCCCGTATCTTTTTTTGCCCGTGCCCGTCTTAGCCCGTGCCCGTTTTAGCCCGTTGCCCGTTTTGCCCGGTGCCCGTGCCCGCCCGCCCGCCCATTTTGCCACCTCTATTATGCTAATAAATTGCATGATAGTCACATTTAGCATGATATGACTGATATAACTAATAATCCTATTGTATGAAATGTCTAAAATGACCAACATATTTTTAGCTCATAATTTTGAACACCCTGTGTATTACACAGGTTTTAAACTAGTAATAAAGAATAAAAAGTCTTAGGAGTTACTTGACTTGCCAGATGATTTCAAAGATGACCAGATCACACTATTTTGCATATTGTGTGGATGTGACTACTTTAACGGACTTGGTTTCCCGCTGTCCACACTCTTTGAATCATACATTAAGGGTAGCAACTATATTGAGAAAATGTGTAAAATAAAGGAATCAAAATGCAAGAAACTAACTATTTATGAAGACCTTGTCAATGATGCGTTTAAGACATACCAATACGACTGGGTGTATGGCCCATCCAAAAAAGTTGTCGTGCATTTGTCACTTTTTAAGTATTACAGTAATATTTTGTCATACTTATATGTTTGCTTGATTATATTTATATTTTATTTTTTTCCTTGATTAAACAGTACCGTCATACCGAAGATATAGCTATAGGTATCGGAGAGGGAGCCATCAATCCTATATACCAAAAACCTTACGAGGTTCGCGTGTTTGTTTATGTATTGTGTCATTTATGGTGTGAAGCAGAGATATTGATACGTTTACTAAATTAGAGTATTTAATTATAATTTAAAAAGTTATCTTACATATTGTTAGGTACCAAAGGAATTGTTGTACTTCCCTGTTCGTGTATGTGGCCGCTAGATCCAAGCCGTCAGACAATACCCACCGGCCCACATCCAACCCATATCAAATACCCGCCGGTGTTGACTCAGCACTAAGTAAGATAAGTATGAAGAAGCCTCGGGAAAAGCCAATACATTCTATTATCCAGGTACTCCCTATTAACCGGCGGTTCTTGGTAAGAACCGTACGTATGCAGTCAACCCGGGATTTGAGGGATCTTGTCTATCACGTGAAGGCGCCGCCTGACAAAAGTGCACAGTAGTGCGGCGCGGCCATTCCCCAAATGTCAGGAACAGTAAGCACTCTACAGTACTCGGGGTAGTATAAATACCCCAAGCACATTCAATGCAACACACACAAAACATACCACATTTATTATACTCATACGCTGCCCAACGGCTATTGTAATATCAAACACTTACTCTCACACCGAAGCTTGGTCCTGGAGTAAAATCCGGGACGAGGCTAACATGTGTTGTCTTCTTGACAGGCTTGCTGAGCATCAAGAATCCTCTGGATGGCAGCACTTATTCTTCCTAGCGGATCTTTGCATCAATAAATTGCACGCCTAGCTGAGAATGGTAATATGTACGATAAGCTGGCTCGCTCATTGGCCATGAGATCTTGGGACATGAAGATATCAAGAAAGCTCGTCTACTTGTATTAGTTGGTGCTCCTCATACGAAACTTTGAAAGATGGAATGAAGGTAATGAGTCAATAAAAGTCATGTTCAAACTCGTAATTTCTATATATTAACTAAAAGTTGGATTTATTAGTTTCTCATACATGAGCAACTAGAGGTGCAAACAAGCTAAGTTTTTATCAAACAACTCGAGATTAAGCTTGACTCAGTCGAGTTGAGCTTTTATCGAGCTCAAGCTCGAGCCTGATCTCGAGCCCAATACACCAGCTCGAAACACATAACAAGCTGAGCTCGAGCTTTTAATAGCTCGAGCTCGAGCTTTATCGAGCTTTCGACCCTTCAAGAACATATATACTTTTATTATACATATTATTATAAACAACTAAAAGGCTAACATGAATATTGATATATTAATTAAATATTTGTCGGACAATATAAACCTTATTTCTCCCGACTGTTTTGTATAAGTTCTTTGCTCTTATGCTCATTGCGTATTTTCTTCAATTTATTGATGAATTTAGCTATTGAATTAAATGTTTATGTATAATTTCGAACTTTTCAACTCGTCAAGCTATCAAGCCAAACTCAAACCTACTTTATAATTTTCAAGCCAAGCTCAAGCTCAAGCTCGGCTTGACTCGATTACACCTTTATAAGAAACATTTAATTTCTATTTATATGTTTGTCATTTTAATGTGGTATACTGCATGTGCTAATTTAGGTTAGAGGGGATCTTCACATATGTTTGCAAAAAGTCAGCTTCTTGAGAACATTATCAAGCTAAGGGGTGTATGTACCACAAGCAAAGGAAGCAGTGGAGTTGGTCTTACGGCTGCTCTTCAGAAGGATCATGTGCTAAACGAGATGGTCGTTAAAGGGGGGCCATTGGTGAGTCATACTCTTTATATGCTAGCAGACGAGTTGGTCTTACGGCTGCTGTTCACAAGAACATTATCAATAAGCTAAATATAACATTGTTGTATCTTATTATTGGATGATTTTATAGTACAAGAGTTAGTGGCTATGTATGCCCTAATTTTGCATATGATAATTCTCCTAAAACAAAACAAACAGAGGCCTTTGATTCCTTATTTTCATTGTTATAGTTGAACATATCTTCTGTTTTGATTTGTGAATCATATCTAAGTATAACATTATAAAGATCTCCAGTCCGAGTGATTGTAGTTGAACATGTCTTTTTTATGACTTCCATAGTTCCATTCTACTTATTTGTATTTCTAGCAATTAATAGTCATGCAAATGAGCCGACTTCTTTTTAAAGTAAAAAAAACGAGTTAATAACATATTGTTGGTCCCTTGGAATCTGATATAAGGTTTATCAAGTTAAACTAATCACATTCCATGGCAACTAATAGTGAGTATATATATTATATATATATATTATATATATATATTATTATATATATAGTATATAATAAGATATAATAATATTATATGAATATTATAAAGAACAAGTTTAAAACAACAGAAAGTACTATTCAAGTTTATAGCGTCTTATTAGAATCAAATAAAGAATTATGACACACCGTGCTTGCGAGATAGCTAGGTGGTTGAATGACCAATTGGATGGTGGTTCTGTGCATCTGTCTTCTGAGTGGTGTGGTTGGTTAGAGACAGTTTGTTGGTATTTAAGTTTCCGGAACCGTTTGTATTCTGCTAACAAAAAGTTTGAGAATTAAGGGAAAACTTAACTATTCGACTTTGAACTGTAGCTTTCAGCTTTCAGCAATTTTATTTCAGGGTTTGTTTGAGAAGGGGTAAATGTAAACTTCTTCAATGTGTTTACATTAATTGGAAAGAGATAACATTTACTATAGGTATCTCTTTCCTTTTATAAGGCTTTTCAAATTGAGGTTCAATACCAATGATATGACACATAAACCTCTTTTTCCAATTGGTGAAATTTTTCATCTCTAGTACAGGAGCGGCATTTAACTGGCCACCCCTGTATTCAAGAGTCTGTGGTACTTCTACTGCTGCCATTTAAGATGGATCTTGATTTTAAAAATCTTTGAGCCTTTTTATATATCCTTTTAAAGGGATTTTATAAACCAGAAGGCTCTGATACCACTTGTTGGTCCCTTGGAATCTGATATAAGGTTTATCAAGTTAAACTAATCTGATTCCATGGCAACAAAGTAAGTTTTAAACAAATATATATGAAGAATATAAAGAACAAGTTTAAAACACACAGAAGTACTTTTCAACGTATAGGTTCTTATTAGAATCAAATAAAGAATCTATGACACACCTTGCTTGCGGAATAGCAAGGTGGTTGAATGACAATTGGGGTGTTATCTCCTTCGAACTTATTCTCTAACCAAAGTTATGAGAAATAAGAAAACAAACTATTCGACTAGAACTGAAGCTTCAGCTTCAGCAATTTCTATTCAGTTTGTTTGAGAGGTAAATGAACTCTTCAATGTGTTTCACATTAATTGGAAGAGATAACATTTACTCTAGGAATCTCTTTCCTTTTATAGGCATAGGGAGTAGGGTTTACAAGTTTAACCTACACTACGTGGCAAGCATTAAATGGGTTGTTGAGTTACCATTTAATGCACGTTTGCTTTCTAGTACTAGGTACAGTCTTTTAAAAGAAAGTTGTTGTACTTCTATACCAAATTTTAGAAGTTACTTTCCCAAAGAGATTGCTTTATTCCTTTTAACATACATCAATCTTTTTCCCGCCTTGTAAACCTTCTAGAAGTGAAACAACATGTTTCAACTTCTGTTTATGAGATAGACTACGCTCAGCTTAGAATTGTCAACCAAGCTAAATTGAAGCTCTTTCCAGAGGCCTTCTTCAGTTTTTGTACCGCTTCATAAACTGAAGTGAAGATACTTCTTAATCTTCTAAGGACCTTGCTTTCCTCAACTGCCACGTGTGATTCTTGCTTAGCTTGACCAATAAGGACTCATGATTTGACATCTTTCTCCCTTATGTTTAAATCTATCATTGGGTTTATTTTGATATAAAATGGATATGTGTTTTCACACATATCAGACCTGAAGAGCTGATGCTGAAGAACCTTCAGCGACTCAAGCTGAAAGACTTCAGCTTGAGTAATACTTATGGGATTTTATGTTTAAATCTACTGAAAGACTAAAGGGCTCACGAACTGAACCTAAAAATCTCCTCCTATTTGAATATACAAATAGACTAAGTTAAAATCAATTATAAGTGAGCAAAACAACTTCTTACACAGTTGATATAATTTGAACAACATAAACTAATAACCATTCATTCTAACTTTTATTACATTACATTTACAAAAGATAAAGTTAGTACAAACGATTTCTATTCTACTGTCTTAGCTGCTCAATGAACCTCTTCTCATGTTGAACTTGATGACTTGTGTTTCTTTGTTGACCTGAAATGGTCTTTTAAGTCACTAGTTCTTTTTCTTTTCTTGTTTGCTAACTCATTTAGCTCATTCAGAGGATCTTGTTCTTTGAGAGGTTTGTAGAAGTCAATCTTTAGTTCTTTTTCAGTTTGATCAAGGTATTCCATTCTTGTCTTTATCAATCCATAGATGGTTTTCCATCCTTTTTCTTTTCTATCAGGACAAGCTTGTATAACCTCTCTCCATTCAGCCAGATGTAAGTCACTGACTTTGAAATTTGCAATGACTTCAATTCTCCCATCTTCCCTGTATACTTTTAGTGAGATAAGGCCTTTTTGTGTGAGAATATCACAGTTTATGATCTTTGAGCTTTTTCTTCTTTTCAGCATCTTGTCATAATATTTATCAAAGAGTAACTTCTTGTTGTGGTATTGTTCCACCACATCAATGCCCAAAAGATCAACTAATTCATTTTGCAGGTTTGTTTTAGTATCCTTGGTGGTGTTCTTCTCCCCCTCAGTAGGTAGAGCAGTTGCTTAGCCTGCTGAAGGAACATCCTTGGTCGTAGCTCCTGATGCATTTTCCACCACAGTGGCAAACCTGTTCAAGGTTTCAGTAACCTTGTTTAATAGACTTGGAAGGGAATCTAAAGTCTTGAGCTTTTCTGAGTTGAAGAAACTAGAACTGGTAAAGCTTGAAACTCCGCTGGAAGTTCCCATTAAATGTTCTTCAGTTCAGCAACCTCGGATGTAAGACTGGAGATAGTGGAAGTAAAAGTCTCCAGTTTTGTTGGAATCACTTTTAAGTCCCCATGTAGCTCGATTTCCATATCTTTAACATGCTTCTTTAGCTCTTTAATCTCTCCAAATAATTCAGTGAATTTTGAGGAGAGCTCTTTCAGTCCAGTTGGTAAGCAGCTAGCAAAGTTATGTGAGGCCAAAAGTTTGGAGAGTTCAGGCTTTAAAGAGGTTACCAAAAGATCAGTAAGCTAGTTGATGTTTGGATATGAGGGCTTAGCCTTCAATGAGGCAACTTCAGCTTCAGTTGTTGCCTTTTGTTGTTCTAGCTTGTTCTTTTGAGTCTGAAGTAAGTGAATCTGAGCCATTAACTCTTGAATTTGAGCTAATTTTGGAGATGGAGGATGTGGAAATAAAGTGTCTTCAGGGACATCATGAGAAGTAGTATGAGTGTCTTCATCTTTTTCAGTTTCCTCTTCACTCTCATCTAAAACAATGATAGGTTCATCTTGTGAGAAGTCAGGAGTGAAGAAGGCAGATCTGGTGTCTTTTATAAGATCTGATAAATCCTCCAGCTTTATTTTCTTTGAAAGTTCATCAGCTTTGGACTCCTTATATGTACCTGAGTTGGTGTGGGCAGTTTTTAATCCATCTCCAGCAGATTTGGTTTGATCTACAAGAACATTTGGATTAGTCCTTGCAAATATGTGATCAATTGAATAGTTTTTGGTTCCTTTATCCATACCCTGTTGTAAAGGTATGGAATCATTAGGAGTAGATATTCCAGGATCAGCTTCAGCTATGGAATTTGCTAAAGCATCACATCCTGATGCAGACTCATAGTGAAAATGAAAGAAGTTGAATAAAAAGGTTCAATAATAAGAAATGCAGACATACCACTACTGAGCTGAGAGTGGGATCCTTCTTCACTGGTGGCCCCTAAAGATGTTGGACCACCAGCTGCTTGTTGTGCCTCTTTATGCATTTCAGCAACCACTAGTGTGGGAGGTGAATGATGGCTTGGGCTTGTGTCTTTGGACGAACTGGACTGAGTTTTTTTTTTTGATTGGCCCGTTTTGGATTTAGATGCCTCAGTCTTGGACTCAGATGTGTGTTTTGAATATTGTTTTCTTCTGAGTCCACTTTTAGCTCTAGGCCTTTTGCCTTGGGGAACCTCCTCAGTTTGTGAGGAAGGTTTTGGAGCTTTGGAGTCCACATGCACATCTAAATTGCATATGGCCTTCATGTGGTCAGTGAAGGGAGGTCCTTCAGTTTGGTTTGGCTTTAGTGCCCAATTTTGAACACTGAAGACCTGAGTAGGGTTTATGGTAAGCTCTTCATTGTCATATTCAGGCATCATGTATTACAGTCGAAGGGATATAAACCTAGGATATGGAACAACCTTTTCCCTAGATTTCTTATTCAACTTGTAAATTATATCCTCCCATATTAGCTTAGCATAATCTACCTTTACCCCATTGGCCAGACAATACAAAATGGTGGCATCCTTGTTGGATATTTGATCCAAGCCACTTGTTTTCACACGTAAACATTCAATGATTTGCTCTATCAGTAGCCTCCACCTAGGAAGAAGAAAACTCTTTTTGAGAGTTCCTTTTGCTCCAATCTTCCCACTATAACCTATTGTTGCAAACCATGGTCTCACTATTGTTATGGAAGGTGGGGAAACATACATACTTGAGTAAGGTAGGTAATGAGCCCTAAGAGCATTTCTAAAGGTGTTGATACCTATGTCTCCTCTAATTCCACCTGTAGGAGTGGATACCTAAATCTTAGAGTCATCTAAGGTCTTTGCAGTGTACCAAAATTCACACAGGTACTCTATGTATTGAGTTGGGGCCCTTGTAAATGCTTCCTTTAGACATCATTTGGAAATGAAGTATGACACAATCTCAAAGTATTTTGAATTTGAGTGTGAGGGATATAGTAGTGCAACTTCATTATTGGTGGTGAAGGAAATTTCATCAAAAGGAACTCAACTTGACTAGTAGGTAAGAAAGGATTTAGGCTTTTGGGTTTGTCAAGAGTGACAGGTTTTTCTTTAGGATTGATTTCAGGTGATGAGGGGTTTTGTGAGGATGATTATGCCATTATGGATAGTTAGGGTTTTGAAGTTTTGATCTGGTTTGAGGTGTGTCTTTTGTTTGTTCTTGATGAATTTATGAGAATGAGTTGTTGATTGGGTTGTTGTGATTTATATGTTTTATGAAATTACAAATTTTTCTTTGAGAAATTATAATTATCATTTGAGGTTATGAAGTTATGGAATGTTTAGGGTTTGTTTTCAACATGTGTTCTAAACTTTTTATTTAATGAAAGTCAGCAAAGCATGCATCTAACACCTAGAAAAGTGAACAACCGTCTATTAAACTGAAAAAGTAGGTGAGAGAAAGATGATGAGGTCATTCTATCTTTTGGACTTCCTCTTTTAATATATTTAAATTAAACAACTTCCTTGGGAAGGAAATTATTTTGATAAAATAATATTACTTTTGAAAATCACATTTGACTTTGAGATTGATGTTTGAAAGCGCTGGACTAGGTTCACATTTGATGTTATGTTATGCTCAACTGATTATTGTAATCTTCATCATCATCAATCTTCCAGTGAATGCGACAAAATCACACATGCTCATGCAAATCCCTGAATGAGACATATGTGATTGCTCAGTTACTTCACTCGAGAGATAGCTGAAGATTTAGATAAAATTATTTTTCTAAACTGAACTGGAGAGAATAAAGTTCAGTTATTGACTTAACCAATGTCTGTGCTCCAGTAAAAGTAACAAAACCACACATGCTCATACAAATCCATGAATGAGACATATGCGATTCCTCAGTTACTTTACTTAAGCAAGCTAAAGGTTGTATGCAAAAAACTAAACTGACATTTAACATGAAAGTTTGTTTAGTTTAGAATGAAATCGCTGAAGCTTCAGCTTTCTTTAGTCAGTACTGAAGCTTCAGGTTTTGAATCAATGTTCAGCATACCTAGTTCAACAATCAATCATTTAAAAGTTGGCTCATCCAGAGGCTTGGTAAAGATATCAGCAAGTTGATATTGAGTGGGAATGAAATGTAATTCAATGTCCCCTTTTAGAATATGATATCTGGTGAAGTGATATCTGATATCAATATGCTTTGTTCTTTAGTACAGAACTAGATTGTTTGAGATTGCAATAGCACTGATGTTATCACAAAATATAGGTACCTTTTCATATATGATGTCATAGTCAGTGAGTTGACTTTTCATCCATAATATGCTGGCATAACATCCAACAGCAGCTACATATTCAGCTTCAGCTGATGACATAGCTACAGATTGCTGCTTTTTAGCACTCTAGCACACAAGTTTGCCTCTTAGCAACTGACAAGCACCTGAAGTACTTTTTCTGTCCATGTTGCATCCAGCATAGTTAGAGTCTGAGTATCCTTTTAGGTCAAAACCTAAACATTTTGGATACCACAGACCAATACTGGGAGTACCTTTTAGGTATCTAAAAATTCTCTTGATAGCAATAAGGTAGGATTACTTTGGATCTGCTTGATATCTTGCACAGAGATAAGTTGAGAATTAAATGTTAGGTCTGCTTGCAGTTAGGTACATAAGTGATTGATTCGTCTGATAGCACGCACTTATATAGCAACCCTAATACAGATCCTAACCGAATGCCCTTGACCAAGGCAAAAGGTCAAATTCCACAAAAGGATAA